>LQNK01001317.1:0-55495 GCA_001586405.1 Phoebis sennae
GTATTCCCTGACAACTACAACTTAGGACTCTTCAAGACCAGAGTGAATAGGCTTCTTCTAGCTAGACGTGCTACATCCTAGACCGCATCGCCACTTAACATCAGGTGGGATGGCGGTCAAACGTCTACCTATATATTATAAAAAAAACCATTTATTTTTTTTCAAAGAGTAATTGCTGTAATGTATGTTTTATAGACCCTAAGATCTAAAACTAACCTAACCTTAGGTTAGTTTTATTTCTCGTAAATCTCCTCTTCTCTTCCTTCAAGCCGGCAAGGCGATCAACGACACTTTGATGTTGTTGATGTTCATGGGCTGAGGTCTGAGTCACTTAACAACAGATGAACCGCATACTTCACTTGCCAGTAAAATAAAATAAAATAATTACGATACCTAATAACATAAAGCCTTGTGTAAAATGCATATAAAAACAACTTTAAAACTTATTTCGTTTATTTACGCTTTTCAACCAATTTTACAGTTACGAAAATGTATTTACAAAAGCTAATGCATGCTGTAAATTGTAAGAAGTAAATAACATGTCGCTAGTTACTACCTATTTCGGTCTGCTAATATTTATCGAACACAAACTGCACCTAATTGAAAATTCAAGTCCAATGTTATCCTAACGAACACGAAATCAAATAGTTTACCTGAATGTTGGTACTAAGGACAGTGAATGCAAAATTAATTGGTTTATTCTCAAAGGTTTGAGTCAAAATTTAAGCGTAACGTATAATAATAAATAGAGTAAGATATCTCTACCGATCTTACTATTTAATGTAAAATTATGTTTTTGAGCGAGCAAAGCGAGGTTTCGAAGTCGAGATGGGCGGCCGATGTATGTTTTATGTAAGTATGAAAAACTTTGTCCGAAGGTGACTTAAATATCGCTTATCCGATCTTGATTAAATTTCATAAGCTTATAGTTTAAACAACAAAAAAATGTTAAGTTCGAAGATGAGAGAAATCGGTAAGGGGGTTACGAAGATATGGGGGGGTCAAATAGGTGAATGTTTGTCCAAAGTTATCTGGAGTATGGTTTATCCGATCTTAATACAATTTTGAACGCAAATAGTGTAGATAAAGAAAGATCTTGAACAAGAATGAGCGAAATTAATGGTGGGTAACAAAAGGGGGGGGTGAAATAGGCGAAGTAGCTCGGAGCGAGCCACTAGTTATTTTTGTTATTGTAACGAGTCGCAAGAAACATCGTATAAAATCTGTAGAGGTCTCAATTTACGAAAGAACTTTATCGCTACCTTGTTGCAGGGCTGTTGCTAGCGTTAAATAAAGACAGGCAATTTAATAATTTTAGAGAGGTAATAAATAGCACCTCTTGGCAACAACTACTAAGTAGCCTTCGATTGGACTATTATTACGTTTAGGAAATTTGCACAAGTCGATTTTTGCCAAGCCTGGCTGCATCTTTGGTTTTGTATAAGGTTTATCAGATAGATACATCCCATTTATATCACCACATTTATATTCTCGCTATAAATAGTTAATTCGCACGCGAAAAAAAAAGTATAGCAATATTATATCAAGACTTATATCTGAAAGAATAAGACCCACCCACAATGAATAAATGTCAAAAATTTAAAACGTCATTTATGTGGTTTCTACTGAGAAGAACCGACAAGAAATTCGAGTAGTCCTGTAACATCTCTTCCCTTTCTGTTTATTTTCCTTGCCGACCAGGTTAGCTAGCAGATATCGCTGCTTTAGCGATAGGACCATCTGTTTATGTCTGTTATACTTATTTTATTTTTACTGGTGTAATTTTTTTCATGGAGCGCAATAAAGTATATTTGTTTGCTTGTAGTCCCTTCTCATAATATTTTAAAACAATGTATAAATATTAACAATGATAAGATTTTTATTGACATTTACAGATTTTATTTTGTTAAAGTATTTTTATACAGCCCTACCTTATTGGCTTAGCAATAAAGCCCACTGATCCATCAAAGAAAACCACACGATCGCTATCTATTTGTAAAATAGTTTCCGAGTTTACTTTGGGCTCTACGGGCCTTATAAGCTGAGGAAAAGAAATCCCTTGATGCTGCAATCAAGGAATAACGTAAAACTAATTTTTGGAAATAGAATAAACATTTACACAACTACGAAAATGTATCGCATTAGCCAAGACATAAAACATTAATCATATAAACTGAGAGACTTATAAATACTTCTCAAAAAAGCAAGACATTATTTAAAAATATTAATTAAGATAGTATAGTATGTTTCAATTCATGAGTAGTAGTAGTATGATTCAAATAAGAGAAAACCAAGGGGGAGTCGACCTCGCGCACAAAGGGTGCCGTTCCATTATTGTATAGGAAACCGCCTTAATATTTAGGGGTTTATATGTTTTTAGTTTTTTATTCGTTGTTATAGCGGCAACAAAAATACATAATTTATGAAAATTGTAGCCCTAGGTATAGATGGTTGATGGTTTATGCCATAGAAACAGATGGACAGCGGAGGTTTAGTAATAGAGTCTCATTTAGGCACCTTTTAGGCAAGGAATCGTAAATCGAAAATTCGAAGGTACATAAATATTAAATTCTTTATATCAGAATGAAAATTCTATTAAATGCCCAAAACTACTGCTTTATTTAAAAGAATCAACATATCGTTATTGGAAACAAAAGTAATATTGCTTTATTATTAACAGTCGCATAAAACTTTATGAGTATATTCACACTTGGACCCTATCAATGATATCATAAAAAGATACCAGACTACATTTTATCTTGGATCATGATCACTTTTTATTAACTGTTCACTTTTTTGATTTTTATAATATTTACCAATGTCATAAATGCCACTGAACCGATTTGGATGAAATTTTGTACAGACACTGTGTGAAACCCCAAAAAGGATATAGCATAGTTTTATCCTGGAAAACCCACTAGAATGGGAGATATTTTCCGGTATTTTGCGGTTCACAGCTAGTATTACATAAATACAAATAGATAATTGATCTTGTATAAAAGAAATCTTAACGTATTTAAAAAATAAATCATAACGTATGTGAAAATAAAATTAATTGTATTGTGTTTTGGAAAATGAAAGATTAACAACATAAAAATATAAAAAAGAAAAACAGCCAACGTTACAGCAACAGCTAATGCGTTAATAACATTATTTAAAAATACCCGTATATCCCCATTTCGCGTTTCAATTAACACAAAAACGGGCCGTACATGTCAACTAACGAATACACGAGTATTGATTTGGTTAGAGGTAAATGGGTTTAAAGGAATTAACGGGTTTCTTTATAGAATAACCTTTGAAGTTTCCGCCTCAAAGGCCGCAAGTTTGTTTTGAAAAACGCGGGACCAATAACATGGAAATGCGACTAAAGCGTTAATAATTAAATTTGATAAAAATTTTTGCCAAAAAATAGAACCGACTTCCTCGCTCTAAAAAGTAGAAAATAACTTTTATTTCATTTTTGTTGAAATCTATACAAGTCGGTGCAAAATCTTGTTAAATTGAAAATGGATAAGGCACCGACTTTGTATAGAATAGAGAACCTTCGTCTTTTTAACCGACTTTCAAAAGAGGAGGAGGTTATCAAATCGACCGTATTTTTTTATGTATGTTACCACATATCTCCGGCGTTTATGGACCGATTTGGAAATTTTTTTTTGCAATCGAAAGAGTAGAGTTCATGTGTGGTCCCATAGAAATTTGTTTCAAGTCTGATCATCCATGTGGAAGATAATCCAGGGAACTCCTCGAAAATCAACGGAATAAGCTCTGCGGTTAAGGTTTAATGATGTATATATCAACTGAATTGTGACTAGATGATGTGATTACCCTTCACAGGACACTAAAAAGGGTAAAATAAAAATTTTTGCCAAAAAATTGAACCGACTTCCTCGCTCTAAAAAGTAGAAAATAACTTTTATTTCATTTTTGTTGAAATCTATACAAGTCGGTGCAAAATCTTGTTAAATTGAAAATGGATAAGGCACCGACTTTGTATAGAATAGAGAACCTTCGTCTTTTTAACCGACTTTCAAAAAAGGAGGAGGTTATCAAATCGACCGTATTTTTTTTATGTATATACACACATATCTCCGGCGTTTATCGACCGATTTGGAAAATCTATACAAAGTCGGTGCCTTCATCTATTTTCAACTAGCTTTCCGCCCGCGGCTTCGCACGCGTGGGCTACTAATTTCTGTATTTTGTAGAGGCGCACAACAATATTCTAAAATAATTACGGTCGCATGACCGCTGATATTACGCATGTCTATAGTTTTTTTTATAACTTTCTATAGAAATAGGTTTGACCAAAATCTGACAGTACGCGCGCCTCTTCAAAATAGAAAAAAATTTTAGCCCACGCGAACGAAGCCGCGGGCGGAGAGTTAGTTATTTTTTGAAGGTATTTAAGAATTCATTAAGCGTTTTTATCGTCTTAACCTATAGATATTGGGGACATGCCTTCTATACTCTTAACGTATATGTTAAAGTATAAAAAGGCATGTCCGTAACTCAACCAAAATCTCATATTGTCACGTGGTATGACACATTTACAACTTTAGAAGCGTATATCTCAAAACATATTTATTTTAGCAAAAAACGCATTTAGAAACCTCTATTTTATTTTCAAATACCTATCCAATGATATCTCATTTAATGATGTATTAGCGAATTTATTTTTTTACCCTCCAATTACATGTATGGAGAGTCACCCTTAAAAATATTTTTTTCAAATAAAATGTAGCCTATAAGTTGAACCTAATATTGGTCTATAAGCATGTGAAATTTTATCAAAATCTACCCAGTAGTTATTACGTGATTGACGAACATACAAACAGATAAACAGACAAACAGACAAACAGATAAACAGACAAACAGACAAACAGAAAAAAAAAATTCTAACCATGGTTTTGGTGTCTGTGGAACATACATATTACATACCAATCACTCTTTTTGAAAAATATTCAATGTACAGAAATGGTTCGGTTACTCCTTTATTATATGTATAGATTTAACAAGATTTTGCACGGACTTTGTATAGATTTCAACAAAAATAAAATAAAAGTCATTTTCTACTTTTTAGACCGAGGAAGTCGGTTCTATTATTTAGCAAAACGTTATTTATTTATTACTAGCTTTCCGCCCGCGGCTTCGCACGCGTGGGCTACTAATTTCTGTATTTTTAGAGGAGTACAACAAAAGTTTAAAAAAAATACGATCGCAGGACCAGTGATATATGCGCGTGTCTATAGTTTTTTTAATTATTTTCGGTTTTATAGGTTTGACCAAAATCTCACAGAGCGCGCGCCACTTTAAAAATACAGAAAATAAAAGTCCACGAGAGCGAAGCCGCGGGCAGAGAGTTAGTTATTTTTTGAAGGTTTTTGTTCATTGAGTGTTTTAACGTCTTAATCTATAAGTTAAGAGTATAAAAAAGCATGTCCAAAATCTCACAATCACGTGGTATGCCATTTTCACGACTCTAGGAGCTTATATCTCAAAAAATATTTACTTAAGCAAAAAACGCATTTAGAAACCTCTATTTCTTTTTCAAAGACCTATCTAACGACACCTCATTTAATGATGTACTCGTATATTTATTTCTTTACCCTCCATTTACATGTATGGGAAGCCACCCTTAAATATATTTTTTTTCAAATAAAATGTGGCCTATAATTTGCACCTATATTTGATCTATCAACATATGAAAATTTATCAAAATCTGCCTGGTGGTTATTGCGTGATTGACGAACATACAAACAGATAAACAGACAAACAGACAAACAGACAAACAGACAAACAGAAAAAAAAATTTTTAACCATGGTTTTGGTATCTATAGAACATACATATGCATACCAATTACTCTTTTTGAAAAATATTCAATGTACAGAAATGGTTCGGTTACTGTTTTATTATATGTATAGATTTATATATTTATTTATTTCACTCTTTAATGTACTGTATAGATACATAATTGGGAGCTAAAATGTTGGTTCACACATTAGGCGGACTTATCACTTAGTAGTGATCTCTACCAGGCAACCGGGCAGAAAGTAATGAGCGAAGAAGAAAAGTTATTTCTATTATGATTTTTAAAATGAATCATTATTTTGAAATTCATTTTAAAAATTCTATATACAGGGTGTCTCGTAATGAGTGAAGCATCCCTTGGAGGATGATAGCTGAGCTAATAATCTATCAAAAAAACCCAATATAGGTCATACGAAAATATAGTATAAATTCGCGTTTCAATTAACGCAAAAACGGACTATAAATGTCAACTAACGTCCACGGGTATCGATGAGGTTAGAGGCAAATTGAAGTTAATGGGATGAACGGATTACTGGCCCCGCTGATAGCAAAGGTCTTACGTAACGTACGTGTTTATGTGCGATTAGACAATTTAATTACTGGCGGATTTGCGAAGCTATGTAATTGTTTGTTATTGGAACTAGCTTTTGTACCGATACGTCCGCCTTGAAGGATTTTTATTTTACGCTCATGTCTTCTCGGCTGACAAATGTGATATGAGTAGGTATTAGCCGTATTTTTATTAGCAAGTTAAAGATAACGACTTTTAATGATAAGAAACGAACTAATTTGCAATTATTTGCGTTTATAGAAACGTAAATTTTACAATACGTAAATTGTAAAATAGTTTCCGAGTTTACTTGCTATTGTTATTTGCTATTAACGTAAATTTTACATTTCTTTTCTTTTTTTATTATCTTACTTGTCTGCTTTAAAATACTAATTGTGAGACACACTTTTACTAGTTCGGAGGTTATGGTCTACATTTGAAAATTTATACGTATTTTTGGTGTGCAAGTTTGATAATTATTATTAATTTGATTACAATTTGATGAGAGGCTGCCCTATTTGACATACACATGCCATACATCGTCTCTTTTTATCCGCTTTGTAATGTTATGTGATGTTTATGTTCGTTGTTTATTTCTTAATTTTTATCTGTAAGTATAACGGTAAAATGTCTTCATATTGTGAATAATTCAACTATAGAACGACATCAAAGTTGCAACATTTCATAAACAGTTAAAACCTTTTGAATATAAATGCTATTTTCACAAAGTTCACAAAATAATTAGCTTCTTGTAACTTTTCCATTTAAAAACGAGGGAAAGTAATTATTTTGTTATTTAGGTCAACGGTCAAGCTATAAACTCAAACAGAAGTTGGAGTAACATTTCTGAGCTCACTTATTGAGCGAGTTAACAAAGTGTAACAGTCAGTTTAGTAGAAGTTCAGCTGGTGTCGGCACCGAGTGGCTTGCCAATTATGAAGTGTTTTCTTTCCGCTTATCGAGCTTTTTAGAGATAAATCCTATATTTCTATACAGATTTTTATAATATAATTTATAATATAATAATTGGCTATAATGGCTTTTTTATAAACAATGGAAGAACTTGCCTTTAGTCTCGAAGTCTTTACATTACACTCATGTCTTCACGGCTTGCAAACAGGAACATATCTAAATAGGAATCATATTATAGAAGCAATGAAAATTTAATCTGAGTGTATTTCATACATCAGATAAATCAGATTACGAGTTTTGGAAATAAATATTACGTGTAGTTTAAAAATTGTACAAACATGTTGTTTGTTGGTAAGATTATTTACTTTTAGATTTTTATTATAATAATAAGTAAAAGATATTTTAGTATTATACCCTACTTCTGCATAGACCGTCTTTTATATTTTTATGTCGTCTATATTTTATTACCGTAAATTTGTCAAAATATACAGAAATACAAAATATTTTAAGCATTCTACACTCTTTCTACTACGCAAAATTTCATCCTTCATCCACATAATCTCCCTAAAAAGAAGTAAAAAGTTTTTGCTTTACGTTATAAGTTCTAGTCTTGTTACACGCCGAATTGCTCAGGGCAACAGACAGAAATCAACGCACGATTCTTGTATATTATTATCATTAGTATCTGATTGTACATTTATTAGTGTATCACAGACAATCTGCCCTTCATCGTCCAAATATAATTTGGTTTTATTATTTCATATTTTTATATATTTTATTTTATTTTTCTAGTATTTGTATACGTTGTATTTTTTTAATTGGCTGAGTTTATAAAAAGCAAGTGTATTGTTATGAATCGTTGATATATTTATGTTGTTTTTGTTCATTCTCTTTTTATTACAGTGACATTAATTTCACAATCACTTTATTATGCAATTCTTGAGACTTTGAAAGACCCGTAAATTGACTTATTTTGTAGTTATTACAGATAGTGCCATCCGTGACAACGCGCCTCATCAATTATCAATACTACATAGAAATATCTATGATCGCAATACTTTGTACTGATTAGTCTATTTATTTTAATGTATATGGGTAATGAGTGTGAATCTATAGAACCTCACACAAGCGGAAGCTTACATACTGTCGACGATTACGAAAAATAGTGGGGCGCGTCTTCGTGGATAAATTTATCTATACACTGATATTAACGTACATAACATTGATATATTCTTACCTACAAAGAAGAAATCGTTTTACGGAAACTACGTATCCTATCGTGTTTCATACAATGAGGTAGAAACCCTCCCTAAAGTCCCCGTAATCCCTCTCAAATCCCATTTGAGGTTAACACCAAATCCTCAGGGTATTGTTGGTCAATTCTTACAACTAATTGTCTTCCTTACATTATGTTTAAAGGTTTAATGTCACCTCCCATAGAATGTAGATACTTTTTTCAAATCAATCAAATCAAATCAAATCCATTTATTTGCCAGAATGTGGTTGTACAAGATGTTAAATAATATTAGGGATCTACACAATCGCCAAACATTGGCATGCAAATATTAACAATTACAAAATATAATTCTCATAATTTACATAATTATTATTTATATTCCTTAACTTTTTATATAAAGCATTAATCTCGTCACAAAATTTCAATTATCATTAATAATTTTGAATTCATTCATGTCATAAAAACATTTATTTATTAACCAGTCCTTTGATCTGTGTTTGAAAATGTTAATTTTTGTTGAGTTGGAGAAGAAACCATAATTCTTTTAGCAATCTATTTAAATAAAAAACAATTGCTGTTCGTTAGTCTCGCTAAAACTCTAGAACGACCTAACCGATTTCACTTATTTATTCTTGAAATATTCGTAGTCCAGGATTAAACGGTTACAAATAAATGGACGTCAAAATACCGTTAAAATTCGAACCCTTTCGCAAGACCAGCGCTGGTTGCCTGTAACCAGAACGATGCTGAGTTCGAACCTTTTCGCACCAATTATGTGAACATTTACTAATTAATTTTGTTTTGTTTACTTCTTTAGTATATCTCTGTAAAATATATGTGCATAGTTGTTGCAAAAAAACTTTCCTTTCTTTCTTTGTTTTGTTTCTTAAAATAATAGTAATTTCACTAAACTAAGGTACCATACTGACAGTCTCTGCTTCCCTTTTCATAATATACAAGTCACAAAATGGATTCACTTTAATATCGTACTACCATCTGCCGCCATGACTTTGTTATAAAGAATTTTAAATTAAATCAGATAGTTAACATTTTTTGAGTAATATTTAAATATAAACGTTAAGTAATATCTATATTTATTTAGCTAACGTGCTTTGATATATCTTAGTTTATTCAACTTTACTTAACTTTGCGTTTTGTAAGATACATTTTATGCAAAAAGTGTTTTAATAACCTATACATGATAAATCTATTTTTACACCGTTTTACAAATAAAACAATAAAATAATGAACATATATTACAACTAGCTGAGCTCCGCGGTTTCACTTGCGTATATATCCCATTCCCGTAGGATTTTCGGGATAAAAACTATCCTTTAAATAAATATTACGTGTAGTTTAAAAATTATATAAGCTAGTTATTTGTTGGTAATATTACATTACATTCCCTGGAGTTACAAAATTCAACCAAATCGATTCTGTAAATTCAGGGCCTAGTCAATACAAACAAACAAATCTTTCCTCTTTATAATATTAGTATAGATAAAGTTTATTAATATAACATTGAATAGTTCGTTCCAAATCAGTGAAGCAAGGGATGAAATTAATACCTTTGATTACAATTCACACCCTATAAGGGATGCCTTCCCATTGTTTTATGGTGTTTGCACAATCACAACCGATATATAACTTTCCCCATTACCTTTTGTTATTGCGTCACATCGATAACAAAGCCGATACAAGATGAAATGTGACTTTACCCAAACTCAGGAAACAGCCTCAGAACGATATTACTTATATAAGATTAACTGCCACTGTCGAAGAATTCATAGATAGACGGAAACTTAGTCGTCAGATTAAAGGTTTATCACTCAGTGTCGTAACCGTAATAGAACTGAGAAAAAGACAGCAAATTTGGCTTTAAAATCATTAAAAAAGTACACGAGAGATGTTTTTTTGGGGAATCGGTAAAGCAGAATAAATAAATATTCAGGGACATTCAACACTATCTAGTCCCAAACTAAGTAAAGTACTATAGAAACTAGATAACTGATAGACACACTTTTTTTGTAAATACATACATACTATAAATAGAAATACACCCAGACAGTAGAAAACTAAAATGTTCATCACATAATTTCCTACTCATGGGGATCGAACCCACGCTCTCCGGCGCCATAGACCATTGCCGTATCCACTGCACCAAACGGGTTATAGTGAAAGACGGTGAAACAACTTTGATTACAATTATTTATTTTATTTATTTATTTTATTAGGCATACACAACAGTTGACAATAACACAGTGTACAATACAGCTCTTAAAAATAAGGTGTTTTAGGCGAAATTGCCAACCTAAGCGTGCATACACGACCATTAAAATTGTAGACGTTAACAAAATTACATCTTATAATAATAAATTAATATTCCTTACATTTAGTTGGATAATTTTAATAAGTTTTATAATTTTAATTCAAACCCTATGAGGCTTGTTCTCATTGTTGTATTTTGTTCACTGTTCCCACAATCACATCCAATATGTAACTTTACCCATTACCTTTCACACAGACAGATTTCGATAACAAAACCGATACAAGATGAAATGTGGATTAACTTTACCCGTAACTTGTGAAACAGGCTCAGAAGGATATTACATAAGTTTAACTGCTACTGTCAATTCATAGATAGACTGAAAACTACTTCAAAATATTTCAGATTCATCTCTTACTCATTTCGAACCTACTGATATACACTTATAATGTAGTCCAAGGGTGCATCACATATTTTGGGCTCGTCACCTACCAAGAAATTCGAAAGGACATCGTGGTCCCATAGAAGTTAAGTCTGATCATCCATGTAGGAGATATTCCAGGGCAATCCTCGAAAATCAACAGAATAAGCGTGTAATGGGTATATAATCTATACATATAATAAAAGAGTAACCGAACCATTTCTGTACATTGAATATTTTTCAAAAAGAGTGATTGGTATGTAATATGTATGTTCCACAGATACCAAAACCATGATTAGAATTTTTTTTTTCTGTTTGTCTGTTTATCTGTTTGTCTGTTTGTCTGTTTATCTGTTTGTATGTTCGTCAATCACGTAATAACTACTGGGTAGATTTTGATAAAATTTCACATGCTGATAGACCGATATTAGGTTCAACTTATAGGCTATATTTTATTTGAAAAAAATATTTTTAAGGGTGACTCTCCATACATGTAATCGGAGGGTAAAAAAATAAATTCGCTAATACATCATTAAATGAGACATCATTGCATAGGTATTTGAAAATAAAATAGAGGTTTCTAAATGCGTTTTTTGCTAAAATAAATATTTTTTTAGATATACGCTTCTAAAGTTGTAAATGTGTCATACCACGTGACAATATGAGATTTTGGTTGAGCTACGGACATGCCTTTTTACACTTTAACGTATACGTTAAGAGAATAAAAGGCATGTCTATAGGTTAAGACGATAAAAACGCTTAATGAATTCTTAAAAACCTTCAAAAAATAACTCACTCTCCGCCCGCGGCTGCGTTCGCGTGGGCTAAAATTTTCTGTATTTTGAAGAGGCGCGGGTACTGTCAGATTTTGGTCAAACCTATTTCTATAGAAAATTATGAAAAAAAAACTATAGACATGCGCATATATCAGCGGTCATGCGACCGTAATTATTTTGACTTTTGTTGTGCGCCCCTACAAAATACAGAAAGTAGTAGCCCACGCGTGCGAAGCCGCGGGCGGAAAGCTAGTGATATATATACCCATTACACTCTAACTTTGAAAATGAATTGTGTCTAACTAGGGTTAGTAGGTCACTAAAAATGGAAAAACAAAAACTTTTTGCCAGAAAATAGGACCAACTTTCGCACACTAAAATGTAGAAATTAGAAAATAACTTTTATTTTATTTTTTAACGTAGGTAAGTGCACTGACTTAGAATAGATTCCAAAAATAAAATAGAAGTCGGTTTTATTTTTTAGAAAAAGTTATCATATATCCAGCTAACGCAAGTGGCCCTACGGTATCTTCCGATACTATCCTTGATATGATGGTATTATTATTTTCCCACTAATCTAAATACAAAATTATTTGCTGGCACGTAGATATTAAATAACACCCTTCGCTATCCGCACTCAAATAGCACCTTAATAGCACAAAATCATATGCAACGTGTTGAATCCACTAAAGTATATTATTTCCTCGAAACTAGGAAGTCGGGAACTTTACGTTAACTCAAATATAAACTACAAATCTGATAAACTTCAAACAGGTGATGATGTTCCAAATACATTTAATTATAAGCGATTATTTACACGAGTAATTTTAAAGGTTAAGTAGGGTTCGGATGGGATTGGGATGTGCGTGGGAGCGATCTTTCACGTTTAATTTTGTCAGTCAAAATTTTTAAAGTCCGTCCCTAATGAACAGACAAATCGATTAATTATAGCTGAAACTGGCTCTTTCGAGTTTTTTTTTGTTATTAAGTAAATCTAAACTAATATTGAAAAGGGGACACATTTCTGTTTTTGTATGAATGTTTGTTTTTACAAAAAGTACTAGATCGATTTCAAAAATTCGTTGACCATACATCCACGGGTAGAATTGAGGTGGAGACACACGTATTCTAACGCGAGTACTCGGGGTACGAGTAGTTTTCATTCACTGATAATGTGTAGTTAAATAATCAACCCATCTGTAACCAAGTTTTGGTTATGTTACTGCTAAGTTTATTATAGATACGCTTGAGACTTACGCCCAGTAGGATATTGTACTATCCGTAAATAAAACTTCTTGAGAAATAAAAAAATATTTTAACATTGGTATACAAACTAAAAATAAGATCAAATATTAATATGACACTAGCATAACAAATTCGCAAAATTCTCACTCATTATAAATGTTATCTCATATTTATCATATTAATAAACAGTGATTCATTTGAAACTTATAAATAAATATGATAACATATAATTTCTAAGTAAAATAATACCAATGAATTCTAAATATTTTGTTCTGAGAAGACACGTTTTCATGAAAACATAATCATAGACAACACACAATAACATGTAAAACAATTCTCATATGAATAGCTGATTTTTTATCTTTGTTTATGTTTCCTTTAATAAAATTATACTGACTTCTGTCCACAGTTTAGTTAAGATTCTAAATTTGTTCTATACTTTTTTCCTAGTTCAAATATTTCTACAAAATGCATTCATAAGTTTATTCGGAGCCAAAATTTTAGTTTTTTACAAATCCGATCAGCTGTTTATTTACGAGGCAATTGCTAATTCGTATTTCTAATTATAATCAATAATGATCGATGAGATTAAGCAACCTCTTCTTTGATTTAAACAAATTAAACATACTACAAAAATGTTTATTTTCAAAAGCCTAATATCTTGTTCAACAGTGCCCTGTCCACTTTGCTATATAACCTGTACGTCATGAAATCCTTCATGAAAATCATTAGACTTTACTATTAATGTAATTTAAAAGCGATATTTAACAACATCTTAACGGCTACACCATTTCAGCGCTGAAATTTCAAGTCCCAAACACAGCTCAGAAAATCAATCTTCATTATATCCACAAACGACAAACCGCGATCAACATTTCGTCGTACATTGTTCTCTTCCGAGTACTCATAAAACACAAATAAAAGGTTCACTTTCTTCACATTTTATTCTTCGTTGTTACAATTGAATCTCCAGTGGAGGGAAATAAATATTGTTAGACGCAAATATAATCCCGATTATTCAGAGAGCTAGGATTTTGATGAGGTGATTGAGACAAGCTGAAAACTTGTCTGATGCCTTCCTATTATACCCCGACATGGAACTGGCTGGTAACGTTCAAACACATCCCCAAAAATGTTCCTAGCTCTCGGATGATTACTGACAAATAATAAAATTGGATATTTATACTACAAATAGAAATTCATGAACACGATTTACGATTTAAAATTTTCAAGAAATTTTAGTCTGTATATAAATAATCTCTTTAAATAATCCTACGGTATGATATTTTACGTGATGCAAAATTTTAAAGAGACTCAACCTACGAATATATGAAAAATTCAATTTACATAATATATTTGTAGTTTATGTATCTTTTGCCATAAAATGTTTTTTAACTTATTATTGAACTTAATTTTATCAAAATATGTGTTTTTTCATATATTAATAAAATATTGATTTTATTGCGGTTATAAAACCTTCAATTTACGAATCTACGAAATCTGTAATTCTTTATTTAAAGACCTATACTTATTCATTTTTCATAACGTCTGTCCAATAAGTCTTTCGTCATTAAATAACATTTGTGAGGTCCAAATAGAATGTAACAAGAATCCAACCAATTTCAGTTTATTGCGTCATAATCGGAACGTGTTGGTTATTGTGGAACGAATTGTAGCTGTGATTTTCTTTGAAAACTTGTATCTATAAATAATGTACAGCTTAGGATTCTGAAACTTTTAATGTCTTTGTTCTTAAATTGGACTTGCTATATGAGCGCTACTTAAACAACTTTTAGGCTAGGCGAACACACGCAATAATATTGTCAATCTTTGGATTGCCAAAATGAGTGTGTGCATCTAGCCTTATAACAAAAACGACAAAACATATTTTTTAAATTTAAGTTTATTGTAAGTTAAAAAAATGCGATATTTTATAACCTTTAATCCTTTATTGACAAATATGTACCTATAAGTATTATTGCAAAATAAAAAAATAAAAAATTCTATTGGTTTGAAGCTGTTATTGTTGCCAGAAAAAAGCATGCTCTGTTTTAAATTCTAATTATGCTTTTGAAAGATTAATTGAAAAATTTATTAATATTGTAGATAAAGATAATTTTACAAATACTTACCAAAGAGTTTTGGGTCTTGAAAAAAAGTTCTGTAAATTATTCTATACGCAAAAGTTTCGAGAAATAACGATTCCAATTCAAACTTGGTACATACATAATAAATCGTACGCTGAAAATCATTTCTTTAATTCGAAACCGAAATAAGTTATTAAACAATTAATACTTGTTTTACATATTTCTACACCAAATACAATTCTTATTTCGTTTTTTTAGTGTTTAATTTATTTATTTTATTCTGTTCTCTTTTGTTATCATAATCAATAACTTTGTTTGCTTAGAAAAATATTTATAACTAGCTTTCCGCCCGCGGCTTCGCCCGCGTGGACTACAAATTTCTGTACTTTATGAATTTTCGAAGTAGAGGTGGTATGACAATTTTTAAGATTTAGAAACGTACATTTGTAAAAATATATCTCGTAAAAGGTTTAAGTTCGAAGTATATCCTACATTAAATATAACAAAAGTGTCACTGTTCACTTTTTTATAATTCTAATAATTCTATTTTAATTTTTTTGCAAAATATTGACATTTTGGAAATCTGTCGTGTACTCTCAGAATAAAAGAGTTGATGTTTCCATGCATTTAAGACATATTTGCTTATGAACGCAAATAATATCATCTGCATGTCGGTTAGTCTTTGTTGTGATTAGCCGCCATGATCGTAATCTACTTTCGAGATCAAGAGAAGGCTACATCTATCGATAAAAAGTGCTTTAAATAACACTGCATTGATGATTTGTTTTGATGGATCACTTTGAACCCTCATATCTTTTTTATTTGTTAACCGATTTGAATGAAATAAACACTAAAACCTCCGGGGGGCTAGCCGTAATACATAATCGAAAACCGTATTTAAATCGCTTAAGCCATTTCGAAGTTCACTGCGTACAAACGCCCGACAAACAGACAAACAGACAAACCGACAAACAGACAAAAATTCTAAAAATCATTGTTTTGAGTTTAGAATCATAAATGAAACACGAAACACTATTTTTTCTTGAAAATATTAAATGTACAGACACGGCTAGTCTACGATTTTATTATATGTATAGATATTTTCTTGTGTTAATTTGAACGTGAATATTTTCCATATAGGCCCATTTCTATCCCATACTGTTCTAATCCTCTCCCAATTTCGCATCATTTTTATTGATTCCTCTCCTTATTCCCTTCCTTCCTTCAAGCCAATAACCCATCTGCGACACTTTTGATTTTGTAAATGTTCATGAGCCGCGGTCAGTCACTTTTCACTCATAATATTCTGAAAATTATTATCTTTATATAAATAATAATATCGAGGTTCTTACTCCAATATCAAAATCGTTATTTGAATAGAAGAATAAAACCCAACCCTAGGAATAATCTCATAATAGATCTTTTATCCGAACTACAAATAAAGCGATTATTTATTCAACAATTTTCTCGAGGGATTAATCGAACTAGCGCAAGTGTACTTCAAGAAAGTGGTTTGGAGAAATCTCTCCTGATTTGAGTTTTTAGGATCCACGCTAAACAATATTGCTATGACCTTAGTATATTCGTAAATCGGGCCCTTTTAAAATCTATATTCATGCTGTTTTTTACTTATAAAACTTGCTTAACTGTTTTTGAGACTTAAAAATTAAATAAAGTTTACTAATAAATAGTGAAAATCGTGTAAAAAGTATGCGATTCAAGGCTTTAGCTGTACTACTTAAGATTAAAGTAATTTTAGTGATGCGTGCAGTAAAGCCCCGAAGGGCAACATATTGCACTCACCTGAATGATATAGCATCGAGAAATCTTCCATTGGTTGAAAAGCATGTTCTAAACATTTTAAAAGTATGACCTTATTTTAATACGATTGCCCATTTTATTCTGCCCGCTACGCTTCCGTTAAAATCGATATCCATAAATCCATAGATAAAAAAAACACCTAATCCAATAAGCGCTCAGTTTACGAAATTCTATCATTAATGAATCCGATTAATTAGTTGCGTCGTAATTGACACGCAAACATTCAAACTATATAACTATAATATTTATAGTACGATGAGAATGTCCTCTATCTTTCCCTATTTGCAACACATTGCTTTCACTATTACAAAAATACAGTTTAAATTGAAACGGAAATTTTCGTAGCAATAACGTCTCACTACGAGGAAGCTTAATCTTGGAAAGCATGTTCTAATTAAGATTGGCACAAAATATGGCAGTCGCATTTGCATAAGAAACGTTTATTTTACGTGTGACAACACAAGCTTAGAACTGTTAGAATTGGGCCCCCTCCTTTGAAACTGTTTTGAATGTTTTTTAACTACATGTAATTTACAGACAAACGTTTCACAATATATCCGTAAAGATCAATTGTGAAAATCGGATACGACTAAGGATTGGAGATATGTGCACGGGCGGGCACGGCGTAGAATCTCTGCTAAGCTTGTGACTATCGACTACGCGATTTTTCGTGTCTTAAAGCCTTCTGGGCCAAATCCAAAAGTAGAAAAAATAATGTCCAATTTTAATGAAAATTCAAACTTTCCACTACGCAAATCAATTGAATTTTCTAAAATCTCTATATTGCGTATTATTTTATCAATAAAAGATATGAATATACACTAATATTATAAGGAGGAAAGAATTGATTGTTTTTTGTTTAAATTAAAACATTCTATATTTGAAAAATTATTTTACCATTGGAATCCTACATCATTTAAAAGTTATTTAAATTATTTTAAAAATACAACAATTAATTTTAAAAGTCTTTACCGTGATTTTAAAAACACGTAGGTATTTTTTTCAATCGGAGTCGTATCATAAAAATAACATTATTTGAAGTTTTGACTATTAAATCTTAAAAGCCATGAATTGAATAAAAGCTATCTCTAAGCTTATCTGCATTTAAAAGGACCGTTTTGTTTAAGCGCGCTCTTAATGACTTGAATATTGAATTATTCTCGCTTCTTTATTATTCACGAAATTTTCGGAAATTAATTTCAAAGTTAATTCAACTCATTCTGATCTTTTGAAAACGCATTTTGCGACGCTACTACATAATTGAAACACGTTTTACAATCAAAGCTGTTTTAACATATCCAAACTTTTTGATTTGAAACGAAATTTACAAAGTCATGGCAAAGCTCCTACGCATTATATACTTACGCATTATTACTTTTCACGCCTTATCAAACGGAATCCAAATCTTAATTAAGACATCGTCTCAATTTAATGACGTATTTTGCGTATTTAATATTATAGCACTTGCATTTTATTACGAAAAATCTAAAACAATAAATTGAAAACCGCCTTTATAAATTTACGGTTAATCAGTTTACAATGAGTGGAAAGTTCTAAAACCGTAACACCATTTACCTATCTTCTAAATCACTCCTAGTTTAAAACTACGACTATTGGATTTCTATTTATTTGGAAAGTGTTCCCAACTGAGAGGAACAAAGTTGTAATTCACATGTCACTGGTGGCACAGTTTTAGAGTTACAACATTTTTCCTCTTAAATTCGTTCAGTAATAGAGACAAATTAATGGGTATGTTTAACACGCGTTTAATAACGTTACAATAAATTTTAATATAGCCGTTGCAACTATAATATTGCAAATAATATGCAAGGCATAAATCAAATTAATGAAACACCTATTTTACACGGTCGCACCAAATAATTTAACGTGTTTTACTATGCTAGTTACCGAGAATAAATTAATTTTAAATTTAAATGATATTAATATTTAACTATCATTTATTTGCGTCATTCTTATCAACACAATCCATTTGCAAGTTTAAATTAGAATAATTATTGTGTAGTTTGAACAAAATTGTATTATAATGTCAAATATCACAGAGTAAATAAGAGTTTGTTTAATGGTTCAATGTAATATTAGTTCCAATACTCAGTTTTGCTATCAATCATATCAAACAGCAGCAGATGTTGCCGTGTTCAACGTCGAATGCCTATAAATGCTATTACTTCTGAATTCATTTTAGCTATTGATCTAATTTGATTACCATCTATCTATACTTATGGTATAAATGTAAGGTCTTTCATATCGTAATCGCGAAATAAGTCGCGCATAAAATTTTTACACGACATTTAGAACACGTATCTAATCATGTAAAAATTAAAAAAATCAACAATGCTTTAATTAAAATTTTTAGCAACATCGTATACAATTTATAATCTAAATTGAAAGTTGGTTATTTAAATATTGAAAACAAGAACAAATTATCCCGCAATAAACATTAATAAGCATAAGTTTCATTTCTTAAAAAAAGATAAACAAAGGTATCAGTATTATTTACATTGATTTGTTCCATATAATAATAACAAAACATAAATGCTTTGAGATTTGTTCTATGTCGCAGAAGCCACGGTTTACAAGCTTTTTATTGTAACGGAGCGAGGAAAATGTCAACGTCATATCTTTTGGTCTTGCCCCTGTTGTCGACGTAGTGTACAGTGTTTGGGCTTGTTTTCACTTTGTTTTTGTTTATACCCTCTGTGAAAAGTCAATCCATCGGCTGGTTAGAAGCAATTTTAAGCTAGTAAATCATTGATTTTAAATAATAAATAAATTTACAAAATAATATTATTTTTATCAAATGTAGATGAATACGCCATATTATATTAATCTGAAGTGTTGACAAGTGAATATAATAATGTTTCTCGAATGTCTTTCTTAGCTACGTAACGTATGATTTGTAAAGATTATTATTAGATGATCATATAATACTTCTTCAAAGACGCCTACGTTTGTAATTAGCATTTTACTCTCAGATAGACATAATATGACCGTGCATAATATACGAAAAGTTTTATATTTTAATATTTATAAAAATTGTGTCGTCCAGAATATAATTTATATTTTTGTCTTTCTTGTATTTCTTTAAATAAAAGGAGAACATTGCCTCGGGATATTTTTCTTTACTTAAGTTGAATGTATTTCATAAAGTTAATTAAAAGACGGTGCATTTTTATGAAAGGAATGGAAAACAGAATGAAAACGAGAAAAATACGATCATTTTAAAAACCCTTTTGTATCATTTAACGGCGTCAAGCTCCAATCTTCAGGGTTATCTTTTCTTGAAAGAAATTAAAGCGGAGTGGATTAAATAATGAATCTCTCTGGACTTATATAAATGAAGAAATACACTCAATATACAATTTTTACCAAATTTGTGCGAGAAATTTCTAGTGCAAAGCTTGTTGCAACCTGAAGAAGGACCTCTGAAACGGTCCGAAACCATCGGTCTTAATCCGAGTTAATAATTAAAAAGTGAGTAAAAATAATTGATTTATTCCTTTCCGATTTTTAGGGATTGCCAGCATAAAAAATCTTTAACCTGAACTTTATAAACTGATAACAAGGCGCTGCAATACAAAATATGTAAAAACGGATTATATTAAATTAACCTCATTTGGATCGGACATAAAACCTCTTTTTTAAACACTTAATCCACAATAACGTTGCATTGGCGCAATACACCAACTGTAAATCAACCAGTTAGTAGGTAATTACTGGAAGCTACATTGCAGCCGATTGCACAAATAAATGCATTTTCTAAAGAATTCGCAAAATGGAAAAGCTTTTCGTAAAGTAGAAGGAGAATTCAGTAGGTAATATTGTCTCTCTTAAATAAAACTCAAATCCCAGCTTAAAGGATACAATAAAAGATACGAAACTTGGCGAAACTGCAACAGTGATACTGGGCATGAATTACAGCCATTTTCAATAATGTATCAATGATTATGGATACAGGATAGATTGTTAAGATCGTTAACAATAGATAGACAAAAGTCATAGCAAATGTATCCGTCGTTAGGATATGCAAATAAAAGTGCAAATAGATAGATTTGTCTGACTTTAGTAAGCCAAACAAGGGATAGATAGAATATTGAAAACAGCCGTTAGTGATGCTTTATATTGTCTAATATTATCAGCTATACATACTCGGATGCAATTAAAGTTGTAACACATATATTGTGATTGATGTTTACGTCACAAAAAATCACGACTTTTTATTTGTTAAGTTTGATACATAGATTTCATATTTATAATTGATCCAATTGATGCCATATAAGGTTGCCATTAAAGACAGGTTGTCTTTTAAAAGATTTTAGTCGGCTCGAATTCTGGGTATAGAAAGTGATTTTACGATAATCTTTGAAAGCAGTTTTCCTTCTCTTCAAAAATAATGGAATATTTTCCTCGAGTAAAATTATCTATCTAGGTACATCATTACGAGTACTTTCGCTTTTGGTGGCATTACAATATTTCAATCTGTAGATAAAAATATACAATTACTACATGTCATTATCTGAAATGTTACCACAAATTAAAAAAGTGATATGTTTTCAGCATTCATTTCAGATCTGTTAACAATATAATCCTGAAACCCGTTAAAACATCAAGAACAAAAGAGAATGTAATAAGTCTTTTATTAATTACTCGCTGGCTGAAGCGCGGACCAATCATTAATCTAGCATCAAGTTTACTATAATAAATTAGCCCGTACATCTGCTGTAGTTACAGCTTGTAACTGCAATATTCGCCAGTTATCCAACACAGGATTAATTTAATTATTTTCTACACTGCAGTTATAGACTGCAAGCTCTATGATAAAGTTTATTTCAAAGTACTCAATTAAGACAGAAGAAAAACGAAAGTATTTTTTTTTGTTATAAATAAGAACATGCAATTTATGCAAATAGGTTGAAGATGGTAAGATGGCCGCCTACCATAAACATAAGCACTCCTAACGCCAGAAATCTGGCCAGTGCTGCCAGCCTTTTAAAAAAAGAAAAATATTGTCTTAAATTTCCACACAATTTCTTTTTTAAAACTTTGCGGTAAGAAACTGCGCATTAAGCGTGCTTGAACCTCATCCATTCAGATATAAAACAAATGCCACTGCATAATACATAATTATTTTTGTGAACTGCCAGAGCGTAATTATGACGATCTCACATCGGTTACATGAGCCATCAAAAACTTTATTTGAATCAGACATTATACCGTAAATATCTGTCATAGACAATACATAATCATGCTGCACATAAAATTATAATTAAACGTGCAATATAGTGTGATATAATTCCTCATCTCTATTGCATCTCTAAAAAACTCACGACCCCGTAAAGGAAAACATTAAAATCCATTTTATGTGTTTGCGTCCACTTTATATCCGCGTTTTACGCTACCGTATTTATGCAAGTTATATCCCGTTACTTTCGACCCATTTCTCTGTTAGCAAAAATTATGCAGACCTGTTAATCGCGACATGAATATGCATGTAGCATGCTATAATGATTCATTTATTGTTATTTTGCTGGAACAAATAATGAAATAGAAAATATTACGAAGTAAATTTTCTATTATATAATTTTTGTTAGATACTAGAACTTGACAAGTAGGCGTTGCGATTTGACAGTTCTGAAATTATGTTTATCGAATATTAAAAGATTTCAGCACAGAAATTAGGAGCAGAACTAAGTTAAACTATTCTTATGTGATAACCGTATCATTGGCAGTTATTAATTGCTATCAAAATATTTAAATTTTTATAAAACCTAAAAAGATCTCAAAACAAACTTTAACATACCGTAATAAGTGCCTTAATTTGCATGCAAAATAAATTGGATACACTAAGTAGTCATTAGAGCAAAGGGGTAGCACATGGAAATTTCAAATCATTGATATGTAAATCTACATTAGAAATGCAAATGCACGCTTAACGCTTATTGGTTTAACACACTGCTTCGACGTGCACAAACATTGGCCTTGCTAAATCTATATGGAATCGATGGATCGAATGGATACAATAATCGGAAAATTACCAATTGCCTAGCAGGCTTAATTAAGATCTTAGTATAGCACCAAGCCAGCTACTATTGAAGCTCACCATGAAAGTTCGACGGTAGGTAATCGTCAATAATTATTATGGAACATAACAGCCCCCTGATTCACAAATACGATTTTGGTCGGAACGAATAGGTTTACGTCGAAATTTGTACGAATCTTATTCCGCATTTGTGAATAGGGGGCCTGGTATAATTATAAAACATATCTAGTCCGGTGGGATCAATCCATCGGCAATCATTTTCTGTCTCTTTGCCTCCTCTCGTGCTCGTCTTTCAGCGTCTTTCTTCTCCTGTTCTTCTCTTTCTTCTTGTGCCTTCTTCATTGCCATCTCGGCCAACGTCTTCTGGTCTAGTTTGAAGAAGTTAATTGGCTCCTTAATGTATTTCTCATCCTTAGCGTTCATGTTCTCAATAAACTTTACATAATTGAACGTTCCATCTTCAGGATTATACGTTTTGTCTTTTATAGCCAGTTTGATCCAGTCTACAAATTCTATTTCAGTGAACGGTTCACCCCAATTTGCAAGCTCTTCTCTTAGTAGTTCAAAATCAACGATTCCTACCTCTGCTTCATCGTCGTGACCTAAGGCTGCAAAAGCCTTCGTTACCGCTAACTCAAAGTCATCCCCCCAATTCATTTTAGCCTCAATCATAAACAACCACTCATGATATTCTACTGTATCGACCAAATCATCTTCTAAGAATAATCTAAATAGCTCTTTTATTTCTGCCGTTTTAGGATTGAATCCAAGTTTTCGTAGCATGTATGGTATTTGTTCGATCTTAACCTGCAGGTATAAAAATGATTGATTTTAAATAATCGATAAAACTAATTGAAAACAGAAGAAATAATGTGTAAAGCAATGCTACGAAATCTTCTATATAAATAAAAATCTATTTCCGATCGTTAATGTCGCTAAAGTTCGAGAACGGCTGAAACGATTTGACTAATTTTAGTCTTAAATTGTGAATGGAATAGTAACAATCACAATTATATATTCCATACAAATTGTTCGCATGTCAAATACATCACGTTCTAAATTGGCGGTATGTAATTTTAGTAGGTAGTGAAGTGTTTAATAATCAATCGGTATGTAATTTGCCAGGTCAGCTAGTTTTATATAAATATTGTATACTTTATAACTCGTGTGGCGACGGGTTAGATTACGTGTGTCGCCATCCCATTTCTACCTGTGGGTGTCGTAAGAGGCAACATAAGGTAATTCTGATGCACATTTTCAGCAATAAAAGATGCCTGTATTCCCACACGATTCCTCTCCCATTCGATTCTACTTCTCTCTCAACTTCCCATTATTAATCCACTCCTTATGCGCACTTCGACGTTACAGGTATTCATGGGCTGCGGTCAATTACTTAAACCGCATGCTTTGCTTGCGTGCTGGAAAAAAACTTTGATAAAATACTGAACCTTTTCTATATTTTCTTCATCCATAGCCTTGAACAATTCTTTGAACTTCGCTAAATCTTCAGGACCGAAGCAAGCTGGTGGCGGCGGTGGTTTCTTTGGTTTAGGTGGAGGCCCAGTCGCTTTAGCGGCAGGCGGAGGTTCCTTACCCTTACCCTTCCCCTTACCTTTCGGTGGCATTTTTTATTTATACGAAAGTACACTGCTAATTTAATAAACTTAGGTCGCCAACTTAAAACTTAAGCTAAAAATTTAGGTCGTTTACATATTTACGCTAATTTTGTGACATTACAATGTTATGACATTTTATGTTTTTTAACCGATTTTCAAAATACCTGCCACTACGGTAGGTAAAAGTCCATATAATATAGCTTGATCTCTGTGACAGCTACCAGTGAAATAACGCCTGTGTATTCCTGACTTTTTAAATATTACAAATGCATAGAATAATTACTAAAGCGCCCTGTTAACGAATAAATTTGCTTGACAATTTTTTTTATCAAACTTCACGTTTTCATCAAAGTATTAAACAAATTTGTTAACATGCGGTAACAGATTCGGGGGTCTCTTCGTAACGTGGAATCTTTGCAAAAGTGATTCAGAACATGCATTTTTGCTATTGACTCTGTGTATCATGCAACGAGTGAGATCTAATTTGACAAGCATCGCCGTTCACGTATAATTTTTTTGACATCAATCCAGATTTTCATCACGTGAACTAGATAGATTGATAATAATAGATTAATCTACCGAATTTTTTACGTAGATTGTTTGATAAACGCCTCAAACAAAACTATCCAAATAATTTGACAAACATATAAAATTCGACAAACAATTTGATAGTTTACAGGGTATGCTTCATTACAAAAGAGCTCTTGGAGCTACTTTCATGCATGTTAAGGCTAGTGACTTAACATCAATCCAGATTTTCATCAAAATCCATTGTCAATCGGACAAACACATAAAAATTGACAAATAATTTGATCGTTTAAGTATGCTGTAACTCAAAAGAATTCTTGGAACTCCTTTCATGCATGTTAAGTCTAGTGACCAAACGCCGGCGTTCTAAGTATTTTCATCTAAAATTTACAAAATACAAGTATGCAAACTCTCTTGGCAAAGAATTTCAAATTTATGCCTAGTTACTTAAAAGGAAAATTTTCTCGTGTGCATTTGTTTCAGTTTTAGTTCATGCCATTTCTTCATTTCTTTTAATACATTGAGATTTAAGAATCATTAAATAATAATATCGTGTTCAATTTATCTATGCATCTATCTATAATATTATCATAATTTAGTTTAAGGGCCTCTTTAAAATGAATCCAAATTTTTCATAATAGGTTTTCTTATGGAAGCTACATTTTCCCCACAGAATCAACAGCTCATAGAGATTCGAAAAAGCATATTATTATATATAACCAATAAGCCTTGAATTATACAGTCAAACCGCGAAATAATGTGATCGAAATTTAAACAATTTGGAGTAAACAAACATTTATATGCAATTATAATATTTTGATTTATAAATAGCACAATAACTGCATAGTTTTAGTTTAAAAATAATATACACTGAAAAACGTTACAAATAGGTAAAAATACGTTTTATATAAAATACCTCCAGCGACTTTGTTATAGACGGTTTGACACTTGCAAGGTACTTAAAGTGCATGCTTTTGAGGTTGTTGTTGTTTGACAAAACCGCTTGTACACGGTGACATTATCTTCTAGAAAATTTATTAAGTATACAGGGGAGAATTTTGAAATGCCAACTGAAGGAAAAGTGCTCTTAATACTGTGAATAAAAATTTACTAATATAATAAAAGGATGAAATCTCTCCAACAATTTATAAATCGAGTAAAAAGAAAACCGTTTAAATTACCTAGTACACGCATCTAAAAAAATTCTTAGGATGTTTTTCGAAAAATTTTCTATAGGTATCTAATAGCTGTAGGGAGGGATCAATCTTGCTAAAACCAGTTAAAATGATAATTTATTTGAAAAAGGTTTGTATATTTTTGAAAAGTACCACAACTTCATAACCGTCGTGTATGCGTTAATTATGTTTAATTCAATAAAAAAAAAATCGTGAAAAATTACGCTTTTTCTTCAAGGGATTTTGTTATTTTAAGTTAGTCGTTATTCGAAAAATGAGGATTTAAAACACAAAATGCGTACAATAATAATACTATTTAGGCGTAGCATTTCTCATTAATTCCAAAAAATCTTGGCGTTCTAAATAGGTGTTACCAAAAATAAAGACGGACAACAGACGGGTGTAGCGACATTATTACTTTGAGAGAAAAATAAACTACTATAATGCTGACATTAAGTAAACACAGGTGAGTAACTCATAAAATTGAAAGCATTTTTTATGGAAACGATTTGATCGTTAAAGTGGTGTTAAGATGTTTAGCACTTTAATCTATTATTTATTTTTAGAATGTATCTAATTTATAACTCATATAAATTAGATTTTTCTGTAGATATGGTACTCATTGCTTATTAGACGTTATTTTTAATTTTACTGAATAACTTTCAATATACAGTAAAATCAAAACGGTATTTAGCTTGGATATTATACCTTTTTTTTGTCAGTTTTACAAGCTAGGTTGCTAATTTTAGTTTAGTTTATTATTTATCCATTATTCACTGCACAGTTTACAGTAGTTACACCAATACATACAGGAATGAAATCATTGAATCTTTTAATGAATCAAAGCCTCAAATTTGATTTATTAAAAACAAAAATAAAATATAATTACAAATGAAAGTTATATACCAAACGTCGTGAAATACGCGATCAAGACTTGAAATGCTAAAATGTCGAATAACATTTTAGAAAGTATTTTTTTTTTCGTAATCACGATGTCAATTATTATCTCACGCATACACACTAGCGAACAATGCTACGATGTTCATCGAGTTATACTTAAACGACTGAAACATATTACAATAGATGGCGAAATATATTTTTAAATGTCCTCTAAAGTCAAAAAGCCTTGCCGTTTGTAACAAAAAAAAATCGACTAACAAAAGTCACTGATTTGACATTGACAGTTGTATACATTACCTACATAGCTATAGCCGCAGCTAGTGCCAAACTGCCAAAGTGCCAAGCCCAAGCTCATAACCCCGTAAATTAATTATTGGGCATCACAGAGAGTGTAAACAATTACTTCTTGTGTTAAGTGTACCGTGTTTACAGTTTATTTTGCGAACCTAAAAGAGGTGAGTATATTTAGCTTTGAACGTAAACATTTCCAATAAGAACAAAAGCGTAATATATTTTTATGATAATTAATTTTTATGTACATCATTCAATTAAACTTATTTGCATTAAATGTGTTTTAATATATTTGTAGACATGGCTACCTTGGAAGATAAAATCCTAGGTGAAAAACTGCATAATTATTGCAGCAGTAGCGAAGACGAGGGATCTGATGACGAGGGTGATGCGAGTGGAGGAGAGGAGAAAGCAATTAAAACATCTGCAGCACCTGCAGAACTGCCTCCCGCCAACAGCTGGACTGGTTCCGCTAGCAACACCGGTCCTAAAGGCGTACTTGAAGATTGGCGTAGATTCAAGCAATTGGAAGCGGAAAATCGAAAGGAATTAGAGAAAGAACGCATTGCACTTGCAAAAAAACTTACACTTTCTGTAAAGCCACAAAGAGAAGAAGAAAAGGAAAAAGAAATTGATGAAATTGAAGATGAGTTGAACGAGCTCATTGATGAAGGATTTCTCATGAAGTATCAACAACAAAGAATGCAAGAACTCATGGCGCAACTGCAAAAAGCCCCCAAGTTTGGAAAAGTACAAACACTAAACAGTCAAGATGAGTTCTTGAATTCTATAGACAAGGAGGATCCTAAGGTTGCTGTGATAATACACATTTACAGTGACAAGAATAGAGCCTGTGAAACAATGGATGGCTGCTTAAATATTTTAGCCACGGAGTATCCTGCAATTAAATTTTGCCGTATTGCTGCTGATATCACTGGTCTAAGCCGGCATTTCCGAGTTGATGGGGTCCCTGCAATTCTTGTATACAAAGCCGGGCAGATAATAGGCAACTTTGTTCAGCTTGCAGCTGAGTTGGGAAATGATTTCTTTGCTACTGATGTAGAGAAATTTCTTATAGAATATGGTATGCTGCCTGAAAAATAAGCATTGATATTATTTTAAATTTAAAAAGATGTATAAATGTGCTCTTAATAGCTGTAACTTTGATGTAAGAATAAGTAGGCTACTTTTTTCTATGAGTGTGATAGATTTAATTTTTCTATTTATAAATTGATTTAGTAGTATAAGATAAATTGTTTTATTTTTTTATGTTTTTTTGATGTATTTAAAGTTATTGTACTACAAGTAATTTTCAATTACTTCAGTATCACAATAGTTTTTCAAATAAACTAATTATAACTTAAAATTGTATGAAATTAAAATTCACAGTAATTTATAAATTACATCCATTATTTGCTATTTGAGTTTCAATTTAAACCATAGTATTAAATATAACCCACCGTTAAGACATATGTTACAACAAAAATGGCAAAAAATGTTATTAAACTTTAATATTAAAATATTCTTATCTCCCAAAATAATGAGGTTATAACATTATTTGAATTATTATATGACAAATATATACAAAAGGTTACTGTGTCACACAATTATTCTAAATTATGTTAAAATTAGTAAACATTTGTATGTAATTTGTAGAATGAAATATGTGGATAATCCAAGTGCGGCAGTAATCTCTATACTTTCTATAGTTGTAAATTCATAACATCCACTTTTTCTTTACATATTTGTAATTAATATGGAAACAATTTCGCTCAATATTCTGGAATGCTATTGCAAAACATAATAGTATACTTATTCTTGTGAAAGTCTGTAATTACTTCTGCATTACTATTAAAATTATTGCATTTTTATAAAATCTCAGTATTATATTTGTTTTTAAGGATTGAATAAATAAAAACCATACATTTCATTGTTTTATTAAAGAGAAAGTTTCCTTACAATATAAATAATCTTACACAACATTGTTCTTAACAATATTACAATTTGTTAAAAAAACCTTGTGGTTTATGTTTTATTATAATACCTTATCAAGAGATTTCTTTTAAAAATACAGGGATACTAGTCCCTTACTTTTGTTATGAAAATATTCAATTTTATAATTGAATCTTATAATTAATTCAACTATTATGAAAATTGATATAAAATTCAAGTAAATATTCAAAATCACAAAATTGAAGACTATAATTTATGGAACTTGCTTTACACCACTAGGTATTTCATGTTTTCTTGTATTTACGTACACCAGGCATAAGCCCTGATATACAAAGCCTACATTACATACAATTTCTGCTACAAGCCACATCCATATGAAGGAATTTGCATTTTCCCATAACATTTTCTCTTTGTTTGTCAGAAATAGTAGAGTATTGTTTTTGGTCACATGTCTAAAGTTCATGTGAGAATCAGGGTTCATTGTCAACTCTTAGCAAAAAGAAAAATTCAAGCCTGGAATCTTAACATTGCATTCCATACTGTAAGTTGTTAAAATCTGCATTTAAACATGACATTAAATGCATTGTGAAGATATAAAACGTGGGAGTTAATAACACATATTAACATTGAATACAAACACAGCTTTCTCATTGTAATAACTTATTGCGTTGTCACAATTTATTCTTTGAAGTTAAATAGTTCAAAAGTGAGTAGAATAAAATAGTTATGATGAAATGCGAATTCCAATAGATACTCACAAAACTCTAAACTAACGACAAATAACTAGATGCAATATCTCCCGAACTTACTAAAGGGCAGTTCACATATTTCTTGTATTTCGAATTTTTATTACTAATTTTCCATAATGAATCCAAACATTCCTAAAATTTTAAACTTCTAGTTATTTGACGCATCCCCTGATCTATTCATTCCATAGTCTTCGCTTCTATTGACAAATTCATGTCAATAGCAACTAAAGTATTTGATACTGTACGGCTAACACAGTTCTACAATTTCATCGGACATCTCTGTACGCCTGCGTTTCGGTGGTTTCACTGTTTCCACACCTTCATCCTCCTCAATGATTTCCATATCACTGTCACTATCATCCTTGGGACGGGAAGGTCCAGGTTTGGGGTCATTTGATCCGTTAGCACCGTTCGTTGGTTTATCTTCTTTAGGTGCAGGCATTGGCGCATCCATTTCTGTGACTAAACGCCACGATTTCTCTTCATCTTCTTGCTGGAGACGGACTCGCACTTCATAGTTTTGAAGGAAATCGTCTACGAGGAGAGCACAACCATCGCTTAAGCCAATTTCTTCTAAGGTTTTGTCGTTGTTCTGGTCTGTTTCACCAGGCTCTGAGGACAAGACGACCAAGCCTTTGCCCTCAACGGCTGCATCAGGAGCTTGCATATTCAGACCTTCTTTGAGTGCTGTGTTGAGATCTTTGAGGGTGAGTTGTTTTAGATTACAAGCAAGAGCCACTTCTGGTTTTGGCGCGCATACGTAGCATTTCGGGTTCGGTGCTGTCAGTGCTGGAATTGAGATAGCTCATTACTGTACATGTATACACAGAATTGGTTTTACATTAGATCTATCGAAATTAAAATCAATTTCTGTTCATTAGCCTCGCTAAAACTCGAGAACGACTGAGCCGATTTGACTAATTTTAGTCTTGATATATTTGTGGAAGTCCATGGACGGTTTAAACGGTAACAAAATATGAACAAATTATGAATAGAATAGTAAAAAACACAAATATATATTTCCATATAAAAATAAATGGTTCGTGTCTGACAATTACAAAATGTTAAAAAATGGCGGTACGAAGTTCACTATTCTTCATTTTATAATATATTAAGCTATTCTGTCGAATATTAGGCTAGTAATGACAAATACTCACTTCTCTCTGGCACAAACAGTTGTCCACGGTGATTGACCTTAGGTCTCAAATACACACTGGTACAGGTCTCAATATCGCCCTTAAGTATCGCCTGAGCACGGATAACAGCAAGTCCAGCTACTATTGCATTCGCTGTTGCTATCGCTGGTATTATATTGCCCGCCATTGCTGTAAAAACATATATTCTATTATAATTTGCTTCAAACATGGTTAAGTTTATTGTGTGACCTGGTTAATTCATATAGATTTTTTTTTATAAATCAAAACGATTTCGCAACACTAAACGCCGCACTTATCATGTACCTCGGGTACATAAGTTTCAAGTATACAGTGATAACTATAAAAAAAATATTGCTAAAAACACAGAATGATATTTTCACTATATGATGTATATTTAATTAATAGCACTATTCAACAAATGAATATTAAGTAAATAAACATAACTTTGTGTTATTAAAATCACTAGTAAAGATTGCTATTAAACTTACATTTGATCTCAAATCGTGATTTCAACGGAATATTGAAGATGTGAGCACGAATATTAGCACATGCGGTCACAAAATCCATCGCACTCTTCTCATCCTTGTCCCAAACTAAGTGATCACCATCGGGTCGACTCTTTAAGTCAGCCTGTAATTCTTTGCAGCTGGCCGCTAGCACCTGGAAAATATAAAAAAATATAAATATTTATTGGGTTTCCTAATCACTGAAGGTAGTTTTATGGATTGGTTAATGTGTATGAAGTATATTATTGTCGATGTTGGTTTAATGCTATAAGTTAAAATTGGAACTTTGTGTGAGGTTGTGTTAAGCATTAATTCCAAAACTTTAGTATACTCTTTACACAGTGCTATAATTGTGTTCAATGAACGTAAAAAAAACCTTTGAATTCCTTTAACCTTTTATGTATGGTATCGTATGTACTATTGTATTTAAAATAAACATATTAATACAAAATTCTTTTATATATCATATTTACCTGTGCACACTCATGTACAGACCACACTCTTTGGTCCGGCAATCCTGAATGTTTAGCCGGAGGATCGTCTTTGCCGGGTAAATTATCCCAAGACAGTGGGGTAGGAGGGCGACGCTTTTTCCACAAATTCTCCATCGACAACAAATATCTAATATCATCACCAAACAGTTTAGTAAACAGTTTTTCAGGATCGTAATTAGTCTCCGCAGCCCACATTCTTGTGCTTTTCCTTTCCACATTGCCCGATTCAGTTTCCTTTGCGTTTAGCGCTGAGGAACCTGCATCGCCAGCTGCTTCAGGGTCTGCAGTATCAGGGCTGACATCTTGGTCAGGGTCCTCTTCACCAAAGAGCTGGTTGAAGAGGTGCTTTGCCCATACGATGCAATGGATTGGTTCAGATGGAGTGTTACGGATTGTGCATCCTGGGAAACTCTTTTGGGGTGCTTTTGGCTGGCACTCATAGCATTGAGTTAATCCTTTCTTTATCAGTTCAACCTGAAAATATTAACTTAAATTTAGCATCTGGAAATGTTAAGATAATTTTTAAAATACAATATTGTATTTTAAGGCCATTATGATATCTCTATTGTAATTTTTTAAATTACTTATTTCTAAACCACATCCAATGTAACGAAAATAACAAGAATAACAGAGAAAAATAAACAACAAAAATTACATATGATGGCCAAATTGAATGAACATTTGACTCAACATTAGATAAATGAGAGAAAGCTATCAATGATGCTTTTTACATTTTACTACATTTTGTCAAGGAGAATGAACAAACCTAACCATCAGAACTAACAAAACATTGTTTCAGTTGATGTAATAATTTTCAACAGAATAAAAATAATTGTAGATTAATTAAAAATAATGTTTTACCTGTCCCGCATAGCCAGCAGTGCCAGTCTCCACAAGAGGCACATTAGCGGCCAGACACATCCTGTTCACATGGTTGCGGGCCACTCGGTTATCCAGCGCATTCATCACAATGTTGAACTGCTTGAAGTAACTGACTCCATAGTCATTGCTGAAAACAGTATATAATTTTAATGAATTAGATCATTTATGCTTATTTTCTTGTCTCCCATTTTGTAAACAAGATATACCTTAATAAATAAAATAAAATTTCAGAGAAATGCATAAGGAAAGGAATCTTATATTTTAATATTGGCGTATTTTAATGCTGACTCATTTATCCAGTGGTCTGCAGAAGCCACAAAATGGTCTATGAATGCTTTCAAATTTGTCTCACCTGTAGCACAAGTCTCACACTTGAACCAAACTTTGTGATTTGATAAACCTATGTATATATCTATCTATACTGGTTTAAAAAGTAATTTTTGGACAGGAAAAGGTTGGGAACCCCTGCATTAACCATATGTTGAGAAAATATGTATACTGAACCATAATAGCAAAAACTCTACAAAATATCTTTTTAGAGTAAAGGCGGTGGAATCTGAATTTATTTTAAGCCTCTGATCTTAAAATACTCTTTAGATTTATAGAGTGCAGTTGATTTATCAACAATACCTTATAACACTGTCATGATGAGCAACAATATTCACGTTGGGATTGAAACTGAGCGCACTATCCTTTGCAACTTGTGCCTTTGATTTTCCAACATGCTCTTTGTGGAAAAGAAACTGACGATTTAAATTGCTTACGTCGATGGTATCAAGGTCAATCTGAAATCATTAAATATTTCCTTAAACTGTCTGATATAACATCATCATATCAATATTCGATCTCATTACATACAATCTCAATGTTTGGGAAGCCAGTTAGTACAAGGTTTTTGAGTATTTCACAACCTATACCACCGGCGCCGACGACTAAAACTTTCGAATTAGCGATTGCTTCTGTCAATTTCTCATCAAAAACTCCTGCCACTCTTGCAACCATATTGTGATATTAATATTTTATGGTTAAGGAATGATATACTATCCTTAATTTCAATTAAAATACGAATTAATTTATTAGCCAGACACTCGGACAGCTTTTTAGCTTGAAACAGCGCCTGTCAAAGTCGGAGACGGCGTCGTCGCAGATAATATTGCCAAAATTAAATTTTCTGTTTCACTTCCATAATCCCAATTTATATGATAATAAAAAGATATCAATTATTTTTAGTTAAATATATAACGTTTGTAATATGAAATAATAATAATAAAACATCACTACATATTGCATGAAAATACCATAAGCAATGCAATATTGTCTTTATTCTGCCTTAAACTACAAGTAGATTATTAAAAAAAAACAAATTGGCGTCACGTCACGTCGACTATCGCCGGCGAATTTATTTTGAAAAAAAGCAATATTAACGTGAGTAAAACAATGGTATTTACCAAATATAAATTTGTATTTGTTTAAAGTACTTATTATTTAACACTTTTACATTTAATTACAGTAAATCTCAAAATGGCGGCGGCTATGCCCATCAACCCTAAACCCTTCCTCAACAGTCTCACTGGAAAGGCTGTTCTTGTAAAATTAAAGTGGGGGCACGAGTACAAAGGCTTATTAGTGTCTGCTGATGGTTACATGAATTTACAACTCGCCAACACCGAAGAAATCATCGATGGTTCATGTACAGGTTAGGTTATGTTTTCAAATTGCTCATTTATCCATACTACATTCAATGTTAAATAAATGATATCATAATAAACATACAAAATTCCGAGCAACGAGAAATTTTCATGATTGACTTTATTTTGACACTGATAAGCTTCTTTTATATCTAGGCCATCACTTGGGACAGTGATCAACAATTTATATTCATATCTAAAATAAACAAACACGGTCCTAATTAGGAATCTAAATTGATAGTAACTTTACCTTTACTATTAAATTTAATTCATTTTGTAATTACGGATTTGTATTGATTTTAAATTTACTTATTTGGAGGTAACTCACAATTCTTAAAACTTTCAGGCAATCTCGGTGAGGTTCTTATCCGATGTAACAATGTTTTATACGTAAGAGGAGCTGAGGAGGAAGATGAAGAAGGAGAAATGAAAGAATAGTTTAATTATCTCATTTTGTTAAAGATTGACATTGTCTACTTTCTTGTACAAAGAACAAGCACGAAAATAATAATTGAAAGCAACTCAATCTATGATATCTGACCTCATTTTTGTAACAATAACCTAATTTTTTGTGCTTTGTTTGCATATAATTCACTGAAACAAACTTAAGCCGAAATAAGATACAAGACAAAGAGTACTGTATGTAATTATAAGTTAGATTAAATTATTCATAAGGGATGAATGTGATTTTACTGTAAAGTTAAGGATTAAAGTAATTTCCAGTACTGAATGAGTTTTTTTTTTGTTTTTAATATTGTATTGACATTTATTTAACACAGACTACGTTTAATTTTTACCAACTCCAATATAAATGCAATGCTGCATGTATAATGTACTAGATAGTAAGTCTACTTTTTTAGCTTTTATTTAACTGACAAAATTTGCTGTGTTTATTTTAATGAAAGAATAGATGACCACAGAGGCTAAGGTCAAAGGTCCCTTATATGCTTAGATCCATTAAAAATACTGATTTTGATGAGGTCTTTTTAATATATAGGTATTATTCAAGAGGAAGGTTTATATGTTTATAACAATCATATATATAGTATGTGGGAAGCCAGGATGGGTTGCAAGTTTTAAATAAAACATTTATTTAGTGTCATACATATAATAAATTCTATGTACTCTTCAACAAAAATATACAGAGATCACAATTATTACAATCACACATTAATAATTCAAGATGTGTGCATATAATATTTACACAATGATATTGATTTATTGCATGTTGAATAAGAAAACAAATTAAAACTTATTTTTTAAGGCTATCACATTCAGTACAAATTCTCATTTGAAATTGCTCTGTAGCTGAAATAAATTTTATTTTTTAATGTTATAAATTATAAATAAGATACAAATATACTTTGTACAGACAAACAAAGTATATTCTCCGTATATATAATAGTCACAGTATGGATTTTTAAGCTGAATGTGATAAACCTTTGATTAAAAGGGAAATTAAGACCATAGAATAACAATGTAAGACAAATATTCTTTTTCACAACAAAATACTTACATATAATATGAGAAAACGATAATAAAAATAATATCGTAATTTTAAAGATCTCCTGATAAATGCACTTCAACATTATAAGCAAATATGAAAGACAATCTATGTTCACTTTCTACACATTTATCATATTGCCTCTATAAGAAATGCGTATTTTTATTATATAATAGAATCAGAAATATTGCTTACATCACATTGAAACTTACTAATCTAATAGTCAAAATGCAACACCGAGTTAAATATGTTTTTCTGTATACATAAAATTTGTTCGTACGTAAGTGTAAACTGTAAACACGAGATATGTTAAAAGTAGTATTCCCACTTGAAAAATATCAAATCCTAACTCAGAAATAATGTCCAATAGAATCCATTTTACAAAAAATGCTTATTCCAAATATTTTGTATGAGATCCTAGGACACTAGCTGCAATTGAAAAAAAACGTTTCTGTAAAAAAAAACAATTTTGTGCTTTTGTTCAAATGTATTTATGAATTCTGCATGATAATGTTTATTGCTGAACATCTCCAAAACAAATAGAATAACGGTTTTAAAGTAACAAATAAATATTACATGAATCTATTGGACACTTGGTCTAAGAGACAAGAATAATTGTGCATTAAAATTAATATACACTATTCACTTAATACTAATTATATTGTCACAAATAAACACTTAACAAAGGCGGATAGGCATTAGTATTTGTGTACAAAATTCGAAAAGAAACATTCCTAAAGATAACAAAAAATATACAATGCGTAAGTATTTGCAATTCCTCAAAGTTATCGGGAATCATTTTCGAAATTTTAGTATAATTTGTGAAAAACTAGCGTTACATTTGTTACCTCACTTGTTGGTACAGTAGTTATCCAAAAATTACAGAAGAGAAAGTGTACCAATGACATAGTAGTCATATTCAGAATTGCATGTTTTCTATTACTCATCATACAAAAAATATAAATGCAACGCGTTTGTTCGAATAAGCAATTCTACCAACGACATCTCACGTAGTATTGAAACAAACCCATTTTAAGGTATTCATTGTAAAAATAAAACATGGTATTTTATTTACATAAGAAAATCTACCAACGACATTAATGTAGTATTGAAACAAACCAATTTTTAGGTTTTCATTTGTAAAATAAAAAAATGGTATTTTATTTACAGGCTAATCTAAAAATGCAATAATCTGTGGTAACCAAGACAAGAATAAAGTAGTAAACAAAATAAATATTTTGTATTATTCTTTTACAATGGGAATAAACGTTTATTTATCTTGAAAATAATTGAATAGTACTTTAAGGTTTACAACATGAAAGTCTTGAAAAAATGCAGAAAAAAAATTTAGTGTCATAAGCTATTTACAACACAGAGGAAAACGAAGAGAAAGAATCAAAGATCACTTCATTACTAGAAACTATTTCCATCAACACATATCTTCTACCTTTCAAGTAGAAGTAAATCAACCACATTTATTACTAAATTATTTAAATTCAGACTCTTCCCTTCTCATTTATTTTAGTATGTAAAATACTAATAAAAGTAAGCTGTGATAGCAACAAATCTTCTGTCGAGAAAACTTTGTTCAATTTCCACAGTCCCACCGGCCTCTTGAGCAATTGCCAAAATCTGTAAAAAATAAAAAATTAATCACCAGAAAAAAATGCGAAGGAAATTTTATTAAATAATTACATACATCCTATAGTATTATATTATATTAACATAATAATAACACCACTTAGTAATGTACACCTATTATGAGGCAAAATGGGGCTATTATTTGAATTAATTTGGAAGGGAAAGAATTCTTATATTGACACAAACAAATTTAAAATTCAGTTTTCTATGTATGTTTTTAATTATACTAGAAAAATTGTAAATAATTAAATAAAAAATATACCTGATCAGTTTTAGAATTCCTTGGTAAGTACAGTGTAACATTAGAGTTGATTTCGCGCGCTACCCGCATAAGTTCCGAAGCGGATTTTGGTATCAACATCGTCTCTATATCATACTCTGAATTCTGCAAAAAAAGAAACCTTAATAATAACTTAAGGTGAAATATTAAAAAATTTGTAAATTCATATTTTTGTATATTTATCGACTAAGCCTTCACATTTATAGTATAGCTTTCCGCGGCTTCGCTTGCGTGGACGCTAGTAATCCTAGCAGTGTTACATGTATAGTATAATACAATAAATATTACTATTTTTTTCTACTGACATTTTAAGTAATGCATCTAATAAACAATGGATGATAATATAAGTTATCTGTACTGTCAATGTGACATTCAACGAATATATTCCCCGCCAATTTTATTATATTAAATATGGAACGACACGGTTGTGATGGTTGATAATAATAAATAACATATGATTAAATTAAATAAAGTGCTATTATTGAATAATCGTAAAGACAAATAAACAACGAATATATTTTTTAAATAATTTTGCTTACGTCTGAATAATTAGGACCTCCCCAAGGTGGACTCAAGAAAACCATATCTGCATTCAAATTTGGCGCCATTTCGAAAAAGTCCCCAACAATAAATTCAATTTTATCCGCCACGCCATACACTTGAGCGTTGTGCTTGGCCATTTCTATTTTAAGTGGATCTATGTCTATCGCAATCACTGGAAATAAATAAAAAATTATAACTCTGTCCTATATTCACAAATCTATACATTAGTATATCATAATATTAATTATATGGAGGGAAGATTTGTTTGTTAGTAATGAATAGGCTCCGAAACTACAGAGATTATTTGAAATAGTTTTTATGCCGAAAATCCTACGGGAACGCATATATACGCGGGGGAAACCGCGGAGCTCAGCTAGTGGTAAATTTTAGGTGTAATGTTATTTATATATATATGTTACTCATGGAAAATGTAAATTTCTAATAGTGAAAGAATTTTCAGTAGTTTTTGAGCCTATTTATTACAACCAAACTAAGTTTTTATCTTTATAATATTAGTGTAGATGATAGCCACAGATATTCTAAAAATGCATCACTGTAAGTTAAATTTTCCTCTATTCTACGTCTTGCTACCTTCCTCACCTTTATGACAAGTGTGCGCAAACTGTATTGTATTGCCTCCAGCACCGCAGAATGCATCCAACACAACATCATACGAGTATTTATTAGCGATATGCCAGGCCACATTCTCCGGTGTCACACTGAACCAACTCTCACGGTCTAGTTTTATGCCTTCGTCGAATCTGAAACAATATAACAGTTAGAAAAATAAAAAAAAATACTGAACCGATGTGGATAAAGTTGTACAGAGGTTGTTTGAAAACCAAGAATGGACATAAGATAGTTTTTATCCCGGAAATCCCACATGAGCGGAAAATACATGCAGATGAAATAGCTGGGCTCAACTAGTTGATGATAAAATCAAGTTTATAGCAAAAGTATATCTATGGTTGAGAATGAATTAGAAATTAAAGGTCAAATTAATTTGTACAGTTACTTCAATATACAAACCTTAACATATACTTTCTAACAAAATTCTCTAAGGTAAATATTGGATGCTCTAAATTAAAAGCAATCAAAGCAAATTGCTTACACGAAAATATTTAATCTGCTTTAAATCACAATTAGCTTAACATGCTCACTTTACATCTATGTCAACAATAAGAGGTCTTTTCTGGAAATATTTTAAAACATTTCTATTGAAACAAAAAATCAATGTGTTTAAATACCTGTGGAACAATGAATGTCGTTTCTTCCAATATTTCATCATTTTAGGATCGCCTCGTAATTCCTCCGGTATATGAGACGCGTTACACTCTTCTACGTCGTGTTTTGAGTGACGCTTCTGGCGTTTACGTCGTTTCGTTGGATCTGAAACAAAAAAATAAGGGGTTTTATAGGATAACCTTTATGTCAGCCCCATCATACTTTAAAAACTAATCTAAATTATTATAGTCCTAAATTTGAATATTTTTAAATTTATAAAACTTATTAATTTAAAAATAAACAAAGCTGAGAAAGGTTCCGAAAAAATTAAAATATAAATTCATGACTATACACATTTAAAATAAATTTCCAACAGACAGAGTTACTTTTGCATTTATAATATTAAGTACGAATTGTTATTTTACGGTAGTTCAATATTAAATGTTTTGCCTTAAATGAGTATGTGGAATTTTTGTAAATGTTCATCATGGAAAGTCTGGAAAGATTAGACTAGAAACTTACTAATGTTTTCAACAATATCATCACTTCCCTCCTTATCACCATCAACATTCTGTTTATCACTTGTATTTACTCCACTCTCTTCACTTGCAATATCACTCTTTAATTCTCCATTATTACTATCTTTACCACTACCTTTAGAACTATCTTTAGATTCAGTGGAATCTTTAATATCTGTTAAGCTTGTCTCTTTTGATTTGTCAGGTTTTTCAGAATCCGATTGAATTTCTGGACCTTCATCTTCTGTTTGAATTTCTCTATCCTCTTGAGGTCTATCCTGAAACTGTATTATTAATATTGAAGTTATTTCCTTATATTTCTATGCATATATATATATTATTTTACTGGATGTTTAATACTTCAAATTTCATTAAGGTTAAATAGATCAGTACTATTTTTAAACAATTATTACTAAATTCTTGGATGCAAAATTTATTAACTTCAAAAATTGTTAAAAAAGGTCATTATTCATTTAAGTAACGATCGGTAATTAGGTTTTCAGAACAATTAGAATGTTCTTCTTACCTGGTCTGAATTATAAGGATTTCCATCATCATCAAAATATATTTTCTTTGGTGTCTTTTTATACCTCGGTAATCTCAGTTTTCGCAACCGCCGTCGAAACACTAATTCGCCTTGAGGCATCTGATCTGAGTCGAAACTGAATCCCATCGTTTGGAAAGTTGAATTTATTCTATCTGACGACATTTCTTCTGCATCTACTTCATGACTGCAAAAAATATTTAGAGGTTTATTACATTCGAAAGCCTTACATTTTAACCATTGTTTTACAGAAAAAGAACTATACAAGAGTAAGAAATAATTTATCTTTTTTATTTAATCATACACATCATTAAATCCAAAAGATTTTAAATTTTCTCTAACATCTATGGCAACATCTATACTAATCAAAATTAATCAAACAAGCAAAAGTCAAAAAATAGTTCTATTTTTGCTAAATAACTAACCTTCTTTTCAAAGTAACAGCTTTTTCTTCTGGTGGATCGTCATCACCATCATCATAAGAATAATTATAGCCATTTAGCTCACTATGCTTATTAAATGCATTGCTCATATTATCAACTACATTCACTGCCTCATTTTTATTACTATTCTTATTCCCTTCATTTTTGTCATTCTCACCATCTACTGGTACTGTTTCATCAATATTTTCTTTATCATTGACTAAATTCTGTAGCAATGCGCCAACTGAATGAATTTGTCGTGAATTAAATCTGAAATCAAATTATTGGTTATTAACTATTTCAATTCTTGACTTCTGTAAAGCCAAAAGGTTCTTCACTATACTTTAGTTTTCTTATACTTGTATATCTTACCTTTTAGATTTTACAGGCTTCTTTTCTGAGATATCTTCATCATCTTGAGTATTATATTCTTCATGCAGTGTATTCTCATTACTTATTTCATTGACTGTATCTGTCACCGGTGTATCAACTGTATGTTCATCAATTTTACAAACTTCACTATCCAATGATCCACTGGTATCATCTTTTTGTTCTTGCAACAAATTCTGTAATAATGCACCAACAGAATGCATCAAACGATTCGACTTTTTGTTACGCTTTCTAGGCTTTGTGACTTTGTCTTCTAAGTTAACTTGATTCATTTGAGTCCTCACTTCTATAACTGATGGTAATTCCTGTGAATTTCCTTCACTGTTCTCACAATCCACATCTAGACATTTTAGATCTTCTGTTTTCTTATCAATAGCTGTTTCTTTAATTTCATATTTCTCCTCTTTTTTATTCATACTATGACATTCAATATAATTTGCATAATGCAATGCATAAACTTCACCAAAGTGTTTCTTCCACAAGAATTGCCAGTACTGTTCTGTGTCCATTTCTTCAGCTGGTGTCTGATCTGCACTTTCATCAATATTGGCTATTCTGGTTTGATCATTAAACTGGTCTTCTGATGTTGATGATGTAACACTGTAATCATCTGTTGGTGTGGATTCTGATGTTACATGACTTGATGTTACATCATAGCTAGATATTGTAATCTTTGTCACATTGGTCAAAGAATCAGTTCCTTCTACTGTTCTAGGGCTGACAATTCTATCATGTTCAGAACAAGACCTTCGCCTGGCACTAACAGATAGCCATGCATCATCATTTTCTTGCCTATCACTATTCAACTGACTATTTTTATTACTTCTGTCACTTGAGTCATCACTTTTAGGTCCTCTTTTGTATGGATTTACTTTTGAATCATACGAGAATTTTCTTTCTCTTAAATTATCTGCTTGTATCTGTGTAGAATCAGTTACATCTGTATTACATATTGGCTCAGCTGAATTCTGTTTAATCATATTTTCATCTACCACATTGCCATCATTTAAGTATGCTGGATTTATATAGTCACTATATTTATTGATCCAAGAAGCCCATATGATTCTTTCTCCATGCACAGCCCAAAATTTTTCCCAAGTATCCTCTGAGAGATAATCTTCTTCAATAACATTTGTTTGGATTGGGGAGTCTTCATCCATTCTCTCTACTCTGTCATTAGAAGTGTAGTCTGAATGGTAGTCTTGGTATGTGAGGTCTGCCCCACTGTCGCTAGGCTGAATAGTGTTGGTGTGGAAGCTGTGAATTTGTGCTGGATCATGCTCATCCGTTGAGCAGTAATTATCTGTATGGGAAGCACTGCAATAGCAGCTAGCATTTTCATCTTTCTGCAATACATTTAAAAGTCTATAGAGAATATGGTTAACTTTTATATATTATTGTAAAATTTTACAATATTGCCAACAAAGTGACACTACCTAAGTAAAATAATGTTTGAATTTGATTTCTTTGTGGACTTTTATAAATTTAGTATAAAAAGTAATGAAAATAGATATCTATTAAAAAAATTTCAAACGCACACATCATTAGAGTAAATTTCTTTGAACACAAATACCCAGAGTTCAAAATATTATACAAAAGTATTACTTACTTCACATTTAACTTTATAAGAGGTGTCCAGTGAGAAATGAACATGTGACTGATCATCAAACTCCTGTGAGTGGGACCCCTGAATAAAATCTACATCACTTTCACTCCCATATTCTTTGTCAGCAAAATATGTTTTCATTCCATCTCTAAAAAAACAAATTGTTGAAAATAACTTGAATATAAAGTATACAGAACATTACTGTTTATGCAGCTTAATAGCTTTTAACATGACTTAATTAATTATAAGACTTTGTATGCAATTAACAAGAGTTAAGTTAGTGAATGTGTAAAATATTTAAAAATGTAGAGTTTGGAACTGGTGCAGGTTCAATAAGTTTTAAGTAATTTAAATAACTAAATTCTTAAGTTCTCTAGTAAATATAGGATTTAACCTCCCAAAAGAAAAACATAACCAAAAACATTGTTAAAAGTATTGATTAATTTTTATGAGTATAACAAATGCGATATAAATTACCTTATAAAAACTCTGCTGCATAAGCAGTAAACGTAATTATTTTCTTCGTCAGATTCCTCAGTTGCCCCAAATTGATCGCCAATATTGAAGTTAAATTCTGCCAAGGGTTCCCATCGGTGGTAGTCATAATATCCAGACATTATCACTTAGCTTATTTCAAAAATAAAAAGCTGATAATATATTTTGGCACTGCAAATAACTTGTAGTAGAAATCATAAAATTATTTTAATAATCTACAAACGAAAATCCATAACACAAATTGAACTGAAACATCAATAGTAAAATGTCAAATTTTCAAATACGTCAATACAAAATTTGTAGCACGCATTCATTTGTAACATTATTATTATAAATAATTCTAGTAAATACTATAAAACTTATCGACTATGATTATATTATGGTTAATAATTTAATATATTATATTTTTATTTTTTTTTTATGTCTGGACAATTTATTAATAAAAATATTTTAGTCTTTTTCAAGCAATAAGTAGGCGATAATATAAGAACTAGAAAAATGTTTATTTAAAAATTAATGAAATCCTACTTAAACTTCTACTACTTTTATCTTATTAAAATACAATGCTTGAATATAATATAAGTTAATATTATATAGCTTAATATTATTAATTCACCATATTTATTCTGTACTTGAAGTCAATGTCAATATCGGTGTCAAACGTCAATACTTGTCAAACAGTCAATGTACATTTTGCGCATGCACGTTTATTTGTAAACGAAATAACCTTTACTTAATTTGTGAAAAAAAAAATTAAAAATGGGGAAGAAAAATAAAGATACCCTTGGACGTTCTCTTATTAAAGACAGATTTGCAAAAAATCGACATCGACGCCATGTGGAAGACAATACGATGGTGTGTATTTACTTATACTTCCTTCTGGTTTCTATGGTTATTTAAAAATTCAGATACATTATTATATTATTTTTTAATAGCTGCATACAACGGAAGTAAATGACGGTTATGAATGGGGTCGCCTGAACTTGCAATCGGTCACAGCCGAGTCTTCCTTACAAGAGTTCTTATCAACAGCTGAATTGGCGAACCGTGAATTCATTGCAGAGAAACTTAATGTGAAATATGTGAAGTCTGCACCAAGTGCTGTGGAGCTACAGACCTCTCAACCTGATTTTGATGAACCTCTGACAGTGCCAAGAAGGTTTGTTAATAAACAATGTATATTTTTCAAGCCTTCATATTCATATAATTCAAAGGTAAATTTGCTCAGAACTATGATTAGATTTATTAAAGATAAATAATTTTGTTGAATGTACCATTCCAACACAAAAGTGCATTCTGGGATTATTTAATTGTGATTTCTAAATTGCATAAACAAAATCACAAATAGATAATTCAATTTAAGATATGAATAAGTGTTACAACCTCCTCTTTTTTTTTTTTTTTTTTTTTTTTTTTATCGCCAAGCAGGCAAACGAGCGGGCGGGTCACCTGATGGGAAGTGATCACCGCCGCCCATAGTTACTTGCGTTGTTAGGGGCAACACAAGAACGTTGCCGGCCTTTAAGATGTTTGTTCCTTTTGATATACTCTTGCATTATCAGACCTAAAGGTAAAATTTTTAATCCATCAAAATGTTATTATAATTAAATTAATTTCCATTTTTCAATGGTGCTATACCACTGTATTATAAACTTGTTATTCTTACATTATAGACCACCATGGAGACCAGGTATTACAGCAGAAGAACAAATAAATAGAGAGAAGGATTCATTCTTGGACTGGAGACGTCACCTCAACGATCTGCAAGCCAAGCTCGGTGCAGCGGTCACTCCTTATGAAAGGAATATAGAGTTGTGGAAACAGTTGTGGAGGACCTTAGAGAAGTCAGATGTGGTTCTGTTATTGTTGGACGCTAGGAATCCTTTGCTGTTTAGGTGTGTATGATTTAATTACTGATGCATGTTAAACTGGAATTGTTTTTCAAAATTATTATTGAACATGATTATAACTATAAACCTCAGTGGTTTTTATCTTCATACATGTACATTTTATATTGGTTTTCTGTGTTGTTCTGATAATAAATAAAAAAAATGTACTTTGTTCATACTGTTATTTCTTATTGAAAGTATTTTAACTAGTAAGAAATGAAGTTTAAATGAAAATGAAACAGTGGTTTGAATGGAATAGAATCAGAATAGATTGATTTAAAAAATGTAGTGTGAATTTTGTTTTTTATTTAATTTTTTTGAAATGTACTGCTGGATTATTTGTGTGACATAAATGAATCATTATCAGTAAAAAGGAAATCTATTTGTTTTTAGATGTTTAGATCTTGAAAAATATGCTTTAGAACAAAATTGCAAGATTATTCTATTGTTAAATAAAGCTGATTTGACTACAGAATATGTTCGGAAATGCTGGGCAGAATATTTCACAAAGGAGGTAAGTAATAGCATTTTTAAAGGTATTCCCTTGAGCGTCAATTTCAATTTTTTATTTACTTTATATTAATGCAATTCTCACTTTTTTATATTATAAAAATATATTTAAAAGCAATTAATAACAATTAATTAATGTCTAATAATTTTTAATACTTACAGAACATATCCATTATATTCTTCTCAGCGGCAAAAACAACAAAAGAAAGGAAAATATCAGAAGACAAAGATGAAAAACCAGATACCAATATTGACTCTGGCACAGAATCCATAGACTCTGACGATGATGTTTCGGATGAAGAGGCTGAACCAGAAGATATAAAACAAACCCAGGATGATATAGAAACTTTTAAAAGACATTTAGGAGTTATCAACGAAGCAGTTACTGTTACAGCTAGTAAACTAGATGAAATACAGATAAAACTAGATAAAGTAATGGAAAATCTGAGGTTAGGTAAACCTATTGAACCGTTTGAAGAACAGACTATTGAGGATGTAGAAAATATAAATGAAGGTGAAGCAAAGAGTGTGAATGTTTGTAATTCGTATGAAATATTTGGCAGGGATAAATTAGTAGAGGTATTGAAAGGTATGAGGGTGGATAAACTGAAGAATCCACCCAGATTAACTGTGGGTATGATTGGTTATCCTAATGTGGGGAAATCTAGTACTGTGAATGTGTTGATGCAGACCAAGAAAGTAAGTTAATTTATTATTTTCTTTAATTGGCTTTTTTATCAATTAGATTTGCCTTTAATTCTACTTCTTAAATTTCCTGTTCCCAAGGGATTTTCAGGATAAAAACTATCCTATGTGCTTTCTCAGGTTCCAAACTCTGTGCAAATTTTATTCAAATTGGTTCAGTGGTTTGGGCCGGAAAAAGGGATTGACAGAGTTACTTATGCATTTATTATGTTAAGGCAAGCAAAGTAAGAAGTCAAGTAATAACTAAATCCTATTGTCCTCAACAGTTTTGTAGTTGTTCTCAATAATTTCTTTTGCAATTTTTATAATACAAATATTCTATTATTTCTTGAGTATACTGGATATATTTCAAAAGAGTGACAATATTGTTTTATAAACATGAAAATATATGTATGCAACTAACACGCAAACTACTAGTTTTATAGTCGTAGCGTAGTATCTACGTATGTATACAAGTTTTATTTTTAAGTTGCCAAAATGTTTAAAAAATAATAAATAAAATGTAATTGTTTTTAATTTTCCTGCTATGTTACCGATTTAGAACGTCCTGTAAAAATACACAATCCATGTGTAATACAATTTATTCCATAGGTGAGTGTCAGTTCAATGCCGGGCCACACAAGACACATTCAGTCACTGATCCTAGATGATGATATTGAGTTATTGGACTGTCCTGGCTTAGTGTTGCCAGCGTATGCTGTTGCTCCTGACTTGTTGTTGACTGCTGTGTTGCCAATTGACCAGGTATGTATGAAAATTTGTATTGTTATTATTATGTATTATATTAATAAATGTTGTGAGCCCACATTCATAAACACATTCAATTTACTTCAACATTGTTGATATTAACTGCTTTTCTATTTTTTTTATGAAAAGATAAAAGTTAAGTGATAAAAGTTGCCAATTTTTTAAACAATTTTATACATTTAAATTGAACATTACAAACTATTGTATTACTTGTGAGAAACAAGTGTCTATAGTACAGTATAATATTTACTCAAAAGAATTTTTTGAAATATTATAATTTTTATTTATTCCAAATTACTTTAAGCTACAGGATGCAATCATGTTTACAATAAATAAAATTAAAATTTATACAAACACACATATTATAATACTCTGTATAAAATTTCATCCAAATCAGTTCCAGTAGTTTCAGGGCCAATTAAATTCAGACAGAGCAAAATTTCTAATCTATCCACTTTATAAGTGTTGATGAATATTGTAAAATATATATATCTTGTTAAGATGCGAGCTCACGACGCAGCGATGGCGCGTCTTTGCCAGTTGGTCAGTCGACACACGTTCGAGGATAAATATGGACTTCTTCTGCCTGAAAATGACGCGACCGATCTGGAGTATAAAATGATACTCACTGCGCATGCTTGTGAGTCTATTGCAATTCTTATTTTATATAGTGACTTCAACTTAACGACCAAATGTCTTATTGACCCAATGTCAAGCTCGCACCGGTGTAATTAACACCCTCAGCAGAAGATCCGCGTGAAGCAGTATTACTACTCTCCTAATTTTCCATCATTAATCCTTATTCTCCCCCAATTTCCCATTATTAATATATTAATATTAATACTTTTAGTATTGTTATGTGCATTTAATAAAGAGTTTTCATTCATTCATTAATCCTCTCCCTATTCCCTCCTCTTCCTTCAAGCCGGCAAAACATCTGCGACACTTTGGTATTGTAGATGTTCATGGGCTGCGGTCAGACATTTAACATCAGATGAACCGTCTGCTCTGCTTGCCCACTGTTACAGTAGTTGTTGTTTCCTTCAAATCTATTAAACTTCTTGTGTAATTTAGTAGTTTAATTATTATCATAATTAATCAGGTGACTCACTTGCTCCTTCTGCCATAAAAAAAAATATTATTAATTTATTTATGTTTTTTCTTCAGTTAACAGAGGCTTCATGACGGCTGCGGGTCAGCCAGACCAGTCCAGATCGGCGAGGTTATTACTCAAAGATGCAGCAAGTGGCCGCTTGCACTGGGAACAATTACCACCCGGTTACCAGCCAGCCTCCATTGACACGCTCATAGAGGACAAGAAGAACGACACGAGGAAACCCACGCCGAGAGAGGCTAGAGCTGTTGAGGTAAATATGATTTTTTGCTATATAAAATTGGAACCCGTATAGGATTACACCGTTGTCCGTCTGTCTGTCTGTCTGTCAAGATCCTTTTTTCTCGGATAGGGTTAGGTTATTTTTTTTTATGAGGGAAAATGTCTTTGCATACCCGGTTTGGGAAAACGATTGGGTTATGTCGACCTTGCGCCGACTAAAACCCCTCATGTAGCATTATCCGCGATCATTATGGAAGGTAGCTAACTAGTCCATCCTGCTTTCCCCTTCGGCGTGGTTTTCTAGGAACATTTGGGAGAAATATTTGATTAAGCGATGTGATCCCCATTCATGCCACCCTAGAGCCGCCATTTTTCTAAATCCACCCTACCTTCTTCATTAGGAAGAGAAATAATTCTGCACTAGAATTTCCTATTCTCATAAATACATCAATGAGGCGGTTAAAATTGAGGTAAAATACTACGAACCTAGGTAAATTTGAGTATTCTCTTTAGTCACATTTCAGCCGACTAATTCATTCTCTAAGTATGGAGGAACAGAAATTTTCCTCAAATAGAAAAAGGTGAAGTTCAGGATAATGTTCAGTTCAGGTTGTAATGATACCACAAATTTCCTGAAAGTATATATAGTATTCTTTAGTATTGAAGGCATCAATTACTCAACAGGAAACGATTCTAGATTTTCCCATAGTCTTTCATAAAATCTATTTTCTGACACACTTAATAAATTTACTTTTTGTTCATCTAGGGTTGGTTGAGCAAATCAGCGGAGATCGACAACTCGTTCTTCGCCATGCAGAAGGGCGGCGTACACGTCAAAGGAAAACCGATTTTGGGGTAAGTTGCACTATTTTATTGAAATTATTTACGAAAATTATCAAAATTCAGTATTTTGCACGTGTTCTAGTCTAGTTATAAAAATTCAATAAATGAATATCCTGCACCTCCCAATATTTCTTACTTTACGGTACACACATTTTATATTGAAATATCACCCGTCTGGCGACGGGTTAGAATACATGTGTCGCCATCCCATTTCTACCCGTGGGTGTCGTAAGAGGCGACAGGGGGTAATTCTGCTGCATAACATCTTCAGCAGTAAAAGAGTGGGAGTCAAGCATTGCACAATTGGGCCAAGCTCGCACCGGTGCGGTGTAGTTACCACCCCCCAGCAGAAGACCGGCGTGAAGCAGTATTGCACTGTGTGCAGTACGGTGAGCTGGTGCCCGGAGGCCCGTATTCCCATACCTTTCCTCTCCCGTCCTGTTCTACTCCTCTTCCAACTTCCTATCATTTATCCTCTTCTTATTCCCTCCCCTTCCTTCAAGCCGGCAAGGCAGCTGCGACACTTTTATGTTGCTGATGTTCATGGGCTGCGGTCAGTCACTTAACATCAGCTTAACCTGCTATAACATAAAAAAAAGTTTGAGCGTAATAAAAGTATGAGTTTTCTTAAAATTATGTATTTCTAATTAAAAAGATACAATTATACTGAATCTTAACCTAGTATAATCTTGTATTTGTTTTAACGCGAGTACTTTCCATTTTAAATAAAATACTTTTTAAAGGATTTTAAACGCGGTTTATTATACATTATTTTACATTATTATTTAACCCGACGTTTCGAGCACTTTACAGTGAGCGTGGTCACGGGAGACTATGTATAATAAACCGCGTTTAAAATCCTTTAAAAAGTATTTTATTTAAAATGAATCTTAACCTATGACTAATTTGTTCGGTGTTAGAACAGTCAGTGAGAACCTAATAGAATGTAGTCGCCGTACACCCGACGCTGCCTGGTCAGCGATATCGCGTGGCCGTCCATTACACAGACGCTTTTTAATAAAATTAAGCCATCTGCCTATTACACCGTAGTGCTATATAACAAGTCTACTTTGATGGATTGCATGTTACTTTTATTTAAATAAAAACACATTTTTATATTTTCAATTCCACTAGGTACTTTAAATAAATAATTACATATTTTTTTAAAATAAAAGTAAATTTTGTAGTGTCCAATATAAACTACCCAAAAGTCTTCACTGAATGTTGATACTGATAAATGCATTTCACTCCCCATTGTACATTTCTCGCCTATAAATAATCTAAAATTGATTTAAACCAATACACGCATTTCTCTCTAAAAACAAATTCGAAAATAATGTATGTTTGAAAGACGTGCGCGTATCAAAAGAATATGTATGTGTTGAAGTTGTTTATGTTAAAAACACATGGTTAGTGTTTTTCGATCTAAATGCGTTAGAGTTAGCGGTTGTACTGTTCCTAAACAAATAAAGATCTAAAGAAATCACTTCATGGGTTTGTTGCTGATCGAGTAACGGAAAATTTTAAGAATGTTAATATTGAATTTTTTAAAGTGAAGATGTGTTGGAATACGTATGTTTAAGTATTTAGGCTTTCAGTATGGATGACAAGAGAAGATTACGTTTCTTAAAAAATAATCTATACGAATATTATAAAGGGGAAAACTTTGTTTTTTTTTGTAATTTATTTATTTATTTAAAGAATAGGTTCAAAAACTACTGGACCGATTTTAAAAATTCTTGCACCATTCGAAAACTACATTATCCATGAGAAACATAGGTGTTATGAAATTATGCTACAGAAACGAAGCCGCGCGTAACTAGTAAAATTTGAAGGTTTTATGAAAATATGTAGTAGCTTTTGTCCGGTGCTAGGAATTCAGATTTTATTTGGACTTTTTTATCGTAACAGTAGCTTATGTGTTATCCTGATGCTATATTACTTTAAAAGCCGATCCAAATCCTTATCGTAGTTTTTGCGTTAAGAGTTACAAACATACATATTATATCAATCTTCACAAACTTTCGCATTTATGTTATTAATACTAATAGGACAGATGTATGAGGAGGTGATCACAGAAAGTATGAATTTGATATTAAGACATCATAATAATTGCCAGTATCTATTGCGTTTGAGGGTTTGAACGATCGTCGGAAAGTCATTCTGGAATATTCTAGTCATTTCTAGAACTGGTCAAATTATTGCGCACAAATATACTTTTGAGCAATTTTCACGATCGTTAACTCTCCGTCTCCTCGTAAACTAGTTAAATTTTATGAATTAACGCTTGGCTCACAGCCAGGGTGCCCATTTCAAAAGTTTATTTAGGTTCCCCTTAAATATAATTGATAATATTTAACGCTGTCTCTTTCATCTTGGGGATTATTATATGCACGTTTTGTGGTATAAATGGACATTAAGGTTTATTTAATGAAATACAAATGTGATGTAAGGAATAATTGTGTAAGGTGTTGGAGGATTTTATTTCGATCAACATTTTGTGTCATTTGTCATAAATTTTTTATGAAACTCGATTAGATTGTTTAAATATGTTTTTCTAGTAAAAGATAGTTATCAAATACAAAGTTTAAAAGTCGTGCTGAAAGCGTAATTTTGTAAATAGAAGCCTTGTTTTAGGGTTAAAAAATAGTATCGTAAAATTTTAATTTAATTGAACGTTAAATACAAATTAACAGGATATATTTTTTCAGGATATCAGGTGCACAGACGGCAGACAAACTTCTCGGCAAGCCCTGGAAGCAGGAAAAACGTCACGCGAACAAAAATAAGAGAGAAAAATTAAGAAGAGTATACGCACATTTAGATGAACATTAAATATCCAATACAGACTAAACATTTCCTAAAAATCAACTTAAAACTAAATGTATTCCTTGTATATAAATAAAAAAATAAAACACGTGGTTAAAATTGTATTTTATTATTTATATAATTATTTTGGCAGAAAAACCGTGTGAAAATGATGGACTTACGTAGGATGGATTATATTTTACTCAAAACAATTGCTTAAAGTGAGACTTAGGAGTTATAAATCTCTGCCAGGTTAATAAATTAGCGCGTATTACGTCAACGCTTTGGGCACGAATATCCGTTTGGGGGCGTGGCGCCAAATTCAATGACTTTGTTGCCAGACTAAAATTAATAATTTAAAAGGGGTTTGACGATTCCATATTCAAAAAAAAAATACGCTAATATAAATTGACTTTATTTCTACTTTTAAATTAAATATTATAGATTAGTAATTTTATGATTATTTTATCCATCATTTACTAAAGCTACATTTACTCAAATATTATTATGACTCTCTGTCTTAGATAAAAATGATGAATAATTAACTTTTTTTAGCCTTACATTTAAACGTTATAAAAAAAAGTATACAAAGAATGATTGGTTAGGTTAGTGAAATAAGGGAAGACTAATGTAAAAACTACTAAACTATGTAATAAATCATATACAAGTATAATTTAAATTGTTACCAAGTGCTCCCAACAACCACTGAGATTTGCCGTTGAATTATGTTCGGAATCCTATGGCGTAATGTTGGCCTGAATCGCCTGATTTACAATATGGCTGCTAATTTAAGACAAGTGCTCGATTTTATGTTCGCAACTCGTTCGTTCGATGAAATGATGACGTACCATTCGGAGGCTGAGAAAATTGTATGAGAAATGAGAATGCAATTTGAATGAATAGTGTTGCATCGTGCACTTAGAGTGGGATTTGTGGGCGATACTATGGAGATATGAATCATGAATGCATGCAAAAAAGCATGAAGTTTACCTGTTGTTAAGCGACTACCACAGATTATGAATACCTGTACTACCATTAACGGCCGTTTTCAATATTCTATCTATCTCTTGTTTTGCTTACTAAAGTCAGGCAAATCTATCTATTAGCACTTACTTTGATTTCAATATGCTGTCGACGGAAAGCCTTTTCTAATCTCAATCTGAGATTACGATCTATCCATAATCTTTGATACAATATTGAAAACGGCCGTAAGGTGACAGGTGCTTTTCCAACCTTTAATGCCTAGTTCCTATAAAAATTAAACGAGTCGTTTTACTCACGGACAGTACAATATCCGACTAGGCGTAAGTCAAAAGCGTTTCTATAATAAACGTGACGTTAACATAACTACCAAAGCTTGGTTCTGATTGGTTGATTAGAACCGCCCGTTATGAAAACTATTCGTTTGTATTATACTATGACGTTCCGTCGTTTATAGGAATCGGGCATAAGAGAGGAATGCGGATAATGATAGGATTTAGTAAATTGATAGTCTATAATTAGGTTTCAGGCTTTGCTTCATGCGCTTTTACATATGAGGAGATGTATTAAGAAAATATGAAATAAAATTATATTATTTGAAAATTGAAACGGGTGCCAATGTATACAAATACATGTCATAATCTAAATTCTTAATATTTATCAATTGTAAGCTCTTTACTTTGTGCAGACCACATCAAATAAATTACATTAATAAATCAGTTTGAATTATTTAGTATGAAAAACACATTGTGAAAGTGAACTAAGTGAAATTATAAAATTAAAATCATTTGAAGAACTCGCTTTGTGGTAAATTTGTTGGTATTTTTTGTTGGATGGACGTCGTTGTACGTTAGTTTTAGACTTTAGTATGATATTTAGATTAAGCATATAGCAATTATATACAAGTTTTCAATTTGCTTCAAATACCTACCCAAAAATGGTCCTAGCGCTCTCTTAATATAATGTGATTTTCTTAAGTTGTTTATAATTCCATTTCACATGATTTTAAATTTCAATACGTTAAAAGCTGTTGTGTTAAAATATAGGAATAATACCTATTTGGTATAGTGAACTTTGACAAATCAGCAGTTTTACTTACCTTACGTTTAACGATTCTGTAGATTCCAGTAGGTTTGATGGATTTCTTCGACGTTCGTTCCCTACCTCGTGTTGTAATACGTGCAACAACATGCTTTTTAAAGAAGAGAACAAGACGGTAAGATAATACTTACCGTTAACATAGATTTATGTGCTTTTCTGGCCATATCTATACATATAATAAAATCGTAGCAAGTCAAAATTTGTACATTGAATATATTGGGGAAATTTTAATACAGGGCGTTAATATAAGGGATACAGAAGGCAAATCAATATTTTTTTTC
>LQNK01001317.1:65419-118611 GCA_001586405.1 Phoebis sennae
AGGAAGATGTGGAAATGTATCCTTATTTATCATTCTCCAGTCATGCCTTTATAATTCGTTTGAGACGATTGCGTATACACCTTAGGCATAATAATTAATTACACCTAAATGACGGACACAAATGTTCCACCCGCCTGTTTATCTTTCACAGGAGACAGCGAAGTGTCTTTTAAATTTATTTGAATTTCAACGTCGCAATAAAATTCTAAACAATGTTATTTTTCCACGCCGTTGAGTTTAATTCGGATTTTTCATTCAGTCTGTTTTTAACAGTATACAATGTTGTTAACAAGACAACTTTTAATAACAAGAGGTATGATTCGTTTGATTTTAATAGTCTGCATTTTTATTACCTTGATTTTTATCATAAGACTAAGGCCTGCAATTTACATGCATGAGTGCAATTAGAGGCAGTTAACTTCAGTATGATCTTGTATATATTCAAAATATTTTTCGATTCACACCGAAAGCAGATAGAATATACACATAACTAGTTATATAGAATCATTACAGAAGACAACAACAAGGAATAGTTCATCAAACGAGTTTTTTTGATTAATAGTCAAAAGCCTCCAAAAAATAGGTAAAATGGTATTTAAAATAAGTTTTACAGTCCACGACATCACCGTTGATTATTATGACACTGTTCACTTTACACGTTTACCTTTATCGTAATATTTAAAGCAAAGTCGTGATTTCGCTATAAAAATGAAGGTTTTAGTTTTAGGTTAAATTTATGCACTTCGGGAATGTAAGTAAATATATTTTTAAAGATTCTATGCTCTAGCGGGAATATTTATTTAATCCAAAATTTGTAAATAATGTAGTTACGTATTTAAAAGTCGGTACAGTATGTATTTTTTCATGAATTATGTTGCACCAGAAAGCGCGCGTAAACTGATTGAATAAATGTAGTTGCCAGAATTAAAATTCTGCGTTCACAATTTAAATTTTATAATTTCTTTAATTTAGGTTAGTAGTGAATCGATGTCTGGTGCACAAGAATTTGCGCTACAAGTTTCATTCGGTTAGTAAAATTATATTATAGTCATAAAAACTTTATGTAGGTATTTGCGTACATAGCCAGAATAAAAATATCTTAGTTTTTAGCTGAGATGGGTACGGAACACCGTTGTTACAATGTGTTTTATGAATAAAAAAAGCTTACATCCATTGAATCATCGTTTTATATCAATTAACAGTAAAATGTTAAATTAAGACGATTATTAAAAATTGTGTATTAATTAAAAAATATCTCTTAAATAATTATGTTAACTTAATAAATATTTCTGTTCTTACTTTCTTTGTATATTTCATCATACAATACATCACATTTTTGTATTAGTATGAAAAATATGCATTTTATACATAAGAATATATTTTTTTAAGGAAACACATTTCTACTTACAGAAAAATTTGTACAATCCACAAATTCGGATAAAGCGACTCCTGCGCACGCACGTCACGCCCGTTGCCGTATATTTTTAATATAAAATATCTAGTCGGGTATCGAATCATAAAAATATAAATATTTTAAGATCGACCGCTCGAGCACTACCTAAGCCTCGTCTACCCATTGACGTATACGTTACGAACTAAATTCGGTGCAGCGACTATTCCGCGATTCTGTAAACATCGCCGCGGTGCTGAAATATGCCCAGCTTACGTCGACCCGCCACGCACCCTGCATCACTACGAAATCCACTCCCATTTGACTGAAGTGTTAGTCCGAGCGGGTCAAGATAAAGTGGTTGTTATATTCACTTCCAAAGTTAATATTTCCAAGATTATAGCTCTTATTCCAAAGAATTTTGATTTGTATTCGTGTGATTCAACTAAAGTTTAAAACTTTGTTTGTAATAAGTTCTGTTTTGGGCACACCGTGAGTCAGCCGCTATGAGGAAAGACGTGCAAGTTATAATTTCGGATCGGCCGACATTGTTTAATGGTTTTATAAATCTGAACCAAATGAGTTTCCGACGGAAATTCATGTTGAAAATTTATCTTTGAGTTTGCGTTTGCGTAGTATTAAAGGGTAATGAAATATCCTCATATTCATAGAATGTGGTTTACTGTTATTTCACTGAAATTAGCAGTAGACTCATAGTTCAGATCAAAGGAATACTTGACGGTTCCATTGCTGTAGAGTGCTAACTAAGGCACTTTGTGACTCTCTGTTTCCTTTCAGCATAAATTGGCTAAACTATTTATTATATCAATACGTTGTTATTTATATGAGTGAGATTTTGTGAAAGAGCGCAACTGTAATTGGGCTTAACAGCCAAATCCAAAACAAGCATGAAGAGTTTCCGAGTTAAAATAAATTAAGTTTTAAAATTGCATCTATAATAAATTTCTGAAACAACTCCACACTAAGCGGATGTCTCTTGACTAAATAATCAAACTTAAAACAAATATAGAAGCCTTACTAATTTAAAATATATTTTTAAATTTTATAACTTACGTTTAAAAATAAAGGCTGCATTCTGACTTGTCACGTTGGATACTTTCTAATAGATTAAAAAATATATATCAATAAAACATCAAACTTTCATGTGGTTGGACCAGCAAACACATAACATTTAATAAAAAGACTGAAATATAGCTTTCCCACATAAGACTGTAAACTTCCTGATCATTATGATAGAAGTTATTAATTACTTTTAGTAGATGAATTTTAGAGATACCCAATAGCACCAATAAAAATCTGTTGGAAATAAAGGAAGGGTAATACAGTTAATGTAACAATTTTCCATTATATGATCGTAGAAATATGCAATTGATGAATTAAATTAAACACTTTTGTACTGTACATATTTAGTATATTTAATCAAAATTCTTATTCAAGAGTGTCTTCTTACATCGATCGTATAGGTCAAAGCTACTCTGACCAAGTATGCCTATAAAAATAAAACGATTCGTTTTACTTACGATCAGTACAATATCTTACCAGCCGTTAATTTAAAACGTATCTATAACAAACGTGGCGTTATCATAACTTCTACAACTTGGTTCCGATTGGTTGATTATAACCGCTCGTTAATGAAAACGATTCGTATCGGTTATATGACGTTCCGTCGTTTATAGGAACCGCGCCTTAGTGTACATTTAACAGTAGTGCGTGTTTTAATAATTCGGTCGAATTTTAATATTAAAGGCAAATAAATAACTTAACCCGACTGATTCGTAAAAACAAAATATAAGCTATTTTATATATTTCAAAGTATAGGAGATCGGAGTAAACACTTGATCGTATATTATATTCGGACTTATTTCAAGTTTGATCCTTTTTAATACACAAACGATGTTACGCTTCAATTATTCTTCAAATTCCATGGAAAAAAATGATATTTCAAGTTAAAGTCCTATTTAAAGTCATGTCATATAGATATTTGTTCCAGTATAAATTACCAGTAATAGAATATTCTAATATGTGGAATATGTTATTAATATTAGCAACAGCAGGACGATTGATTATAATTATTTATCAATTTGCAGTATACGTTTTGTATCTGTTAAATACACTCACAGCTATGATACAGTAGCAGAAAAAACACTTTTATTTTTAAAGACCTATCCAATGACACCTCATTTAATGATACATTAGCGATTTATTTTTTTTACCCTACGGTTACTGGTATGGTGAGCCACTCTCAATTTTTTTCAAATCAAATATAGCCTATAAGTTGCACCTGATATTGTTCTATCAACGTATGAAATTTTATCAAATTCTGCTTAGTACTTTTTACGTGATTAACGAATATACAAACAGACAAACAGAATAAAAATCTATCCATGGTTTTGGTGTCTATAGCACATACATATTGCATACCAATTACTCTTTCTGAAAAATATTCAATGTACAGAAATGGTTTGATTACTGTTTAATTATATGTATAGATTTGCTTTGTGTAAAATAATCAATTACTAATATTATTAATTGGAAAGTAACTCTGTCTGCCGGTCTGTACGCTTTCACGCCTAAACTACAGTACCGATTTTAATGAAATTTGATACAGAAATAGATTAGACAACGAGAAACGATATAGTTTTAGAAAATTTTGTGTTTCCACAGAAAAGAGCGATATAGACGAGTTTAGGGCGTAAAGAATTCAGCGCGAACGGTGTCGCGGGAAACATATTTTGACATATACATTTATTTATTTTATTATCCGGTATCCGACCGGATAATGCACTACTATCCGGTATCCGTCCGGATAGTGAAAATAGGGCCGGATAGGCCGGATACAGGATAGTTACCGGATATCCGTTTCATGTCTACTTTAAACAATTATGTTAATTTTATAGGTACGACTTATTTCTGTATGAGTAAGAAATTTAGTAACTTGGACGACAACGTATTTTACAATATTAATGTTACAATTTTGATATCACCTTATTAAAGATGATCTCTATGTTTGGTATCATAATACCATATGTTTGGTATAACCAGACAATTATTTATTTATTTCAAGTTATTACAACGCATATTATTATAAAAAAGTTTGCTCACTGAAACTACAAATACAGCTTCACTATTAGTCCTTCCAATCTCAACTCAACACTAAAATTCGTCCGCTCACCCAATATTCACTCAAAAAACAGCCTTAAGTCCTTCACATACGATTCAAATTACTTCGCCTTCACGCCTTTAATTTTCCACCGTCATTTAGTGTTCCTCAACGTTTCGCACGCTTCAACCATTTCCAAGCCTTCCATAATATAGAGTAGGTTTTCCACAGAGGCATCTTCATCATCATCAAACCAGAGCTTCAACATGTGTTTCGCTCTGGCTTCGTCCGTCGGGTTCTCTGTGTCGAAGTACTCTATCTCATCTGGTTTGTACGCTAGTTTTGCGGCTAACTTCTTCCAATCGGTGAGCTTTTGTGATAATGCGTCTAGTTGTGTTTCAGTTATCATCGTGAGACGGTTTCGTACCGGCTTGTCGTCATCTTCGTTTGCGTGCGTTGAATCCGGTACCTTTAAAAAAAGAGGTTAATTAAAAATAGTTTATAACAATCGGAAACATATTTGTACGAATCTTCACCCTAGAGATTACGTAACTGTGAAAAATTCTCTGAGAATAATGCGGCAATGCGCAAATCATAGCATTTATGATAATAAATCAGAGGATATCTCCTATCCTATGTCCTTTCTCGAGTTTCGAACAGACTCTGTACGAAATTTCAACCAAATCGTTTCAGTGCTTTAGGCGTGAAGAGACGGGCATACGGACAGACAGTGTTACTTTTGCATTTATAATATTAGTAAGCAAAAGAAAATAATAAAAAAAAAATCATGAGTAAACAGTAAGGATTAAGGATAATAGCTTTAAACATATGAAAGATGATGAAATATCAAGCATAGATTATTTAGAAATTAAATAAATGCAAACTGCCAAATCATAACTAATAAAAAATAATAATTTTGGTTATCTGTAATTAAATAAATAAATGAGAGTTTACCTGCTCAATATCATTGGCATCGCCTTCTTTCATGAGATCTGCTTCTATCTGTTCTTCTGTTATATCTTCATCTTGAGTGTCCTATACCAAATATCATATTAAAATAAATTAAGCTTCAAATAGGATTAAGTTTTTGATTTGTAAACAATATAATTGTTTGATTTGTACATAAAACACTTCACTAGTTCCACGGTTAGATATTTTCTACACTATATCAATTATTTATTACTAATTAGACCGGTTTCAAACACCATCTTCGGTAATTTCTTTAAATAAATAATTAATATCATGTAGAAATAAACAACTGTGGAGTGAAGTGAAGACTTTTTTTTAACCAATCAATCAAGATGCAGTTCCATCAATAGGTAACAATACAAAATATAAATTATATAAAAGATTTTTCTCGTAGTCGAAAGTTTATTTCGAACTACCTTCTACCCGTGGCTTCCTAGGTGTAAGAAATTTCATCAAAACCCTAATGGAATTTTCTTAAATATTACGCCGTATCCTTAATATTGATGATTTGTCACTTCTAGCAATTAATTAATTTAAGTAAATTATTCATAATATACATATTGTAATGTTTACCTGTTTGTTATTTTTATCATTGCTAGCATTGGCGTCTCCATTGGAGTTGGTCGCAGCAGCATTAGCGGCCACTTCGCGGGAAATACGTTTTACCTTTAAAATATAAGAAATCATTTAAAAGTTTAGGTAGGAAAGACAGAATCCTAGGGATCCATTTCAAGTGCATTTATTTGATATGAATGAAGTTTATAACAATCAATTATATATTATAATATATAGATATGTTATATGCATACAAAACACCGTGAAAAAATGCGACCCGTAATCTTTTGACAATCACGTTGACAAACATTGAAATCGTAACACTTAAAATAATGATAAATTAATTGAAAAAATTAAGAATGTCTGTATTTTACCTATGATGTGATCTTTTACGCTTTATTTTTATTTTCTAATAGCTCGTGCATTTTCTAAATACACACGAAGGCATTTTATAGTTTTCTGTAGTAACCAAGACACCATTGCTATGTAAAGTTCTGTCAACAATCGTCACAAGTGTTCAAGGGAGTATGGATATGGAGTATCCATGGCAGTGTGGATACATGTATCCGTTTGAAATCTCAAAATAAGCGTGCTAGTAACATATCCATAGTTATATAATATCATTGATAATGTGCCGACGCATTATATTATTGTTATTCTTAATGAGCAAAATATGTCACGATCCAGATTTGTTCCAAGAAGCGGATCGATGTTTGATTAGTGTTATATTCTCAATATTGTAAACTCAGTCGCCGCTAACCAAAGCAGTCGCTATCCCACCTTCACACTGTAACCATCTCTTGCAATAAGTAGTGTCGAACAATATAATCACTATATATATAATTGCCTTTTATTCCAACATACTCATATATTAGGCAAAATAACAATACATATAATCTCTATTACACACTCACCATATCATCAAGATAGTCGGGCAGGCGACCGATCGGATTGTTGGTGTGCACAAAGAAGTGCGGCGACCGGCGAGCCAACAGCCGCAACGCGCGCCAGCCCCAGCCCGCGCGCCCGCTGTCACCCGCCTCCCCGCCCGACAACATGTGTGTCTCTATATGTAAGATTATTATATAATCTCCATCATACACTCACCATATCATCAAGATAGTCGGGAAGGCGACCGATCGGATTGTTGGTGTGCACAAAGAAGTGCGGCGACCGGCGAGCCAACAGCCGCAACGCGCGCCAGCCCCAACCCGCGCGCCCGCTGTCACCCGCCTCCCCGCCCGACAACATGTACGTCTCTATATGTGGAAAAAATATAACATATTTGAAAAAAAAAGAAATTAATGTGTAGTCTATTCACAGCATTGCCATATTTGAAAATTATTATTATAACATGCATGAGATCTTTAGCGATAAAAGAGTCGTAGCCGAGCATTGCACGATTGGGTTAAGCTCGCATCGGTTTAATTACCACCCCCCAACAGAATATCGGTGTGAAGCAGCATGCACTGTATTTCGTACGGTGAGCAGGGGCCTGGAGGCCTGTTTTCACATCCAATTCCTCTCTCATTCTGTTCTACTCCTTTCCCAACTAATCCTCTCCTTATCCCCTCACCTGCCTTTAAACCAGCAAGGCGACTTTTTGAAAAAATCCAATCAAAATTATTCAGTGCATGTGTAAATTTAAGTACAGATGGTAAAGAAATTTATTAAACAGTAGCAACCGGAACACATTACCAAATGCTATATTACACATATAAATTAAAACCTTCCTCATGTATTAAACAAACATCAATACTTTTTAAATCTAAGCATACATAGGGGGACACACAGCGGGAAGCAATGTTTTTTTATACTTGGAGTGATGAGTGGGAACTATATTTTCATATTTTACTGATGTCTTGTAGGATTACTATACACCCTATTAAGTTGTTATAAAATATTAACTCACCCAAAGATGGCATAAAGTCTCTCTCTTTAGTGCGACAAGCAGCCAGGTTATCAGGACACAAATTCCATAATTTTGTTAACTCCGAACTGTAAAATAAAAAAAAACTGAATAAAATCAATTGACTTTAAAAAAAGATTAACAGCTTGTCTAAGTACATACTTTCCCATAAAATGTTTCTTTTGACTCTCATATTCCCTTATAATGTCTCCAACTGGTCTTCTCCGTTTTCTGACCCTTCTGACTTCTTCAGTGGAATCTGATTGCACTGGTGGTTTTGGCTTTTGGAATTCTGAAAAATCAAAATGTGATGTCCTTTTAATAATAGTTCAATTGCATACAAATCTCAAATCTATTTCTGATAGCGTATGCACTCAAAAAGAAGTTTAATAAAAAATACAATACATAAATGTCTATGTCTATAACAAATTTTAAGTCATATTTATTTTTTTGTATTATATTTGTTTTTATCGCCAAGCAAGTAAACAAGCAGGGCTATAAGAATTTAAAAACGCCTTTACTCTCATAATATGGCATTCGAATAACTTACATATTAAATTCATATGTATTACAAGAAACACGACAAGAAGACAAGACAATTACAAGAATTTAAAATTATCCATATTTTTTCAATTTAGAACACATATTATGCAGAAAATCTCATTAGATAAAGAAAAACAAACCTGGACACCCATCATTCTTCCAGCTATTCCAATGTTCCTCCCTCTTCAATATGCTCTTGACACACTCGACAAAGCATTTTCCATCTGGAGGTGTTTCACTGAGTAACTTGTAAACCAAGTGGGTGGTTTCTTGCACCCAATCTGATTGGTCTGATTTGAGTTCTTGTGATTCTCTATGAATAAAATTGATGTTTATAACAAAGGAAACAATATTTTTGAAATTGATCATTTTATAGTTTTAATTTTGTATGTCATGTGGATAAAAAAATCATTTGTTCCTCATTAAGTGACAACTTTATGAGACAAAAGTAGTTATGATTAATCAATTGAATTGATTATCATTGATTAAGGTATTTATAAGCAATTCAAAAGCATAATGTTTTTTATTTAAATTAAACCAATTTTTTTTCTTTAATTCAAATTCATTTTCCCAAACATTTAATTCAATTCAAGAAAACATCACTCAATCTGAAAATTTAAAATTGAATCTAGTTATTGGTCTTAAAAAATAAGTATCATCATTATCATTATATCCTTATATCATCGCTAGAAATTAAATGCTCAATACTTACAATTTAAACTTAACACTAGAAGTCAAGTACTGGAATAATATCAAGAACTGTATGAGAACACATCTTCTAAAGTTAGAGTCAGACAACTGCAACTCTAACAGTTTTTGGTTTGTAAGGAACTTGGCAAAATAATGTTGTTCTTTGCTCTCTTTCATTTCTACATCTGTATTGATCGCTTTTAATCTGTTTAACTTGGATTTTTGCAGCTCTATTGCTTCCAATTTGTATGAGGAGAATGCAGATAGCACACTTCCAGAATGCTGGAAAATAAATCATCATGAATAATTTGCATTGATGGTTTCAAAGCCTTAACTAGAAACACTTAAAATAGTTTTCTATCCATAATAAAAATATTGATGTTTATCACTATCATTATGTACTTTCATTAAAATTTATTATTACACACAAAACACTATAAAAAATATCTGCATCATATTAATTTTAAAAGTATTTAAATATACTTACTGCAACAAAGGTTTTCCATTGGATTTTATTGTAGCAAGTGTTAGGATTTCTAAAGAATTCCTGTAAGCTCCAAAACCTACAGTATAAATTATAATCTATAGTCAGTTTATTTTTCTCATCTTCAACCACCATATCCTCATCCAATGCATCCTTTAAAGTGCTTGAATTATCTCCACCAAACTCAGTGATATTCTCCAAATTAAACTCAGACACAATATTCAATCCAGACCTCTCTGAGAATGGGAAGAATTTAGCCAAAAACAATAATATCCTCCCACAAAACACAGTGTTCTGGGACCTAGATAATCTCCGTAATAAGTCATTGCACATTCTTAACAAATTATTCTTGCAAGCGCCGAAGAAAAGCTCTTCACGCCAGATATTCACCCCATTTTCCACATAAGCAAACATTTGTTCACATTTATTTAATGTAAGAGCATCAAAAATATCTCCGAGCAAAACAACAGGCATGGTTGGTGTTATCATTTGACGCCGGCATGAATCTATGCAAAAGTTTACATAGTTTTCAAGTGTACTCGAATCTTCGACTAATAATTCTAAAAGTTTGTCACGAAATGCTTGGTCCATTGCCGCTTTTCTATCCGTTTCGTTAGCCTTCTTAGAGAAGGAATCGAGTAAATCAATGTTGTTTGTCGAGAAGGCTTTGGATAACACATCCTAAAACAATATAAATTCATACACATTAGTACCTGATTACGAATTATGATTTATAAGTACAGGAGTAAGGTTATATTGTACCTTGTATTTCACACGAAGCTCGTCAAAACTGATTTTATTAGACATTTTGATATTTGCTTACTACAATGTAAACAACATTGGTAATAAATGAATTGTTATAGTTTAATATCTACTCTACTGAAAAGTAAATGCTTTATTTTTTAAACCGAAGCCGTATCGTTTAGATTTATATTAGCTTGACATATACTTGACAGTTGTGACAAATTCCCAAAAAATGGTCTAATCAAATTGACACATGACAAAAGTATAAAAAAAGAAATTGGCTTGTAGCTATAAATTTTATACCAGACTTTGTTATTATTATTTAGTTTTAATTCTATGCATCAAGGAACATGCATTCTTCTACTAAATATGGAAATATTAATTAAATTTAATAAATATGGAAAGGAAAACCTTATATTAGTAATATTTTTTATAATTATAATATACTAATTTAAATAATAAAGTATTCAAGTAAATAATTTCAAAATTTATTAAATAATTACTACAATGTTTAATTCAAATAAGTAAATCGCAAGGGCGTTTTTTTATTTGCAAAAAAAAGTATGCTTGATTGTGTTAAGATTGGTTTCTGATTGGTCAAAATACTAAATTTTTATTGGTCATTTAAAAACCTCGTGATATCGACGAATCATCTAAGAAGGATTTTAAAAATCATCCAACCGAGTTCGAAAATAGCCTAGCAGCTGTTATTGTCACTTTTAAGTTTTGACACTGCTACGTATGAAATTGATGTTTTGTGTTGTCCGATTATGTGGCGTCCTGTGTATTTATTTTAATATTTTTTGTTTAGTACATAACGAATTGATTTTATAATTTATTTAGATTAAGGTTCATCTAATGATTAGGTGTACGTAGTCATAGTAATACTATTAAGATTTTCTTACGGAGTACTTAGTATTTAACAGAATTCAATAATGGATCGAAATATGAGGTATGGTCAAATGTGCTTTGTTGTCCTATTGTTTAGCATTTTCGTTACTTGTTTTTGATATGGTATCTCGTGTATGTTTAGTATTGATAAATTGGAGATTATCCAAAAAAGATATACTTATTAATATAGGTAAGTATTTGATCCGCAGAGCGTCACAAACTGTATCTATCGGGATTAAATTTGGCACTTATTCCGAAGTCCCCTTTGAATCAACGGAATGCTTTTTAATGCGTAAACGTGATTTTCGTTATCAGTTTTAGTAGGTAGTTGTTTTTGTTATTATCAATGCTTCTTATCAGGACATGCCATTGGTGGCAATGTTTATATTAATTAGACGGATGCTTATATTGACTTCTATTTACTTTTTTATTGGTTGTGCTTTATTTGTTGGTTTTAACAATATTTTTGAAAATCAATAACAAGAAAATATTAAGTTCTAAAACATATATAGCAGTGTTTAGTATAATAATCTATATATATAAAAGAAAGTCGTGTTAGTTACTCCACTTTTAACCCAAGAACGGCTGAACCGATTTAGCTGAAAATTCGTAGGCAGGCCAGGACCAGGAGAATGACATAGGATACTTTTAATCCTGGAAATCCCACAGGATCGGGCTATATACGCGGGGCACAGCTTATATTACAAGCAATGTTAATCCAACTGCTTTTTGTTGAATTACAAGAGGTGCACAATTACAATCTGTTGTTAGCGTGAAATTTGTGTATGATATGAAATTATCAAATAAAATAACTTATCTTAATTTCAAGTAAGATAGATCATAAAATTAAGTATGTATTGATCAGTTTTTAGAAGCCAGATTTGATTATATTTAAAATAATTCCAGGTCAAATTATGTGAACAGCGGACCAAGATCTCTTCCCCACATTGGTAACAAGCGTCACAATGGGAATGGTCACAACGGAGCTCGGCTCAGCCCGCCCGCACCAATAACAGTCAACAATAATAACAACATCAACAATAATTGCAATCAGCATGATGATCTCATTAACTATATATATGATTCTTGGAATAAGGTAACCAAATCAAAATTGAATTTAAATTTTATACATAACGGAGCATGTGGTTCACCTGATGTTAAATGATTGACCCTAGCCCATGTACAAGTGTAGCAAATGCTTTGCCAGCTTGAAAGGAGGGAAAGGGATAAGGAGAGGATTTATGATGAAAACAGTTGAATAATATAAATTAATATTTTGCTACATTTACACTCACATCATTGTAGCATTCTCTCTTGCTATTTACTTGACATGTAATGTTCATGTTCATCCTAATAATATTATAAATGTGGAAATTTAGAAGTTTGTGTGTCATGTTATGACACATATCTCATGCTGTCGCTGGATTGATCTTCCACATATCGGCCAGTTTTACTTAGGCTTTTATTGATCTAAAGATCCTGAATTTCTTCATTTCCTTTCCATTTAAAGCCTCAGGAAGCAGATAGTCAAAATATAAGGCACTCTAGCCATAAAATTATGTAAATAGGTGCTAATGAACTTATTTATATCCTATATACATATGTAATATATTATAATTGAAAAATTATACACACTTGTGTACACATTATCTATATAATGTCACAAACTCAAAATTGATATATCTGTTGAAATTTTTGTAAACTTCTTTAGTATGTTAGCTTCAAGGCATTTATAAATTGTAGACTGTTTTGTCCTGATTAGCATATAATAAAATAGAGAACTATGGTTCCAGGTGACACGTGAACTAGAGAGAGGAAGCGAAGATGCAAAGTATTATAGAGAGCTTCCACCTCGTCAGCTGGCCAACTTCAGGCCATTCAATCTAGAAGAGTGGTGGGGAAGGCGACTCGTACAATCCATCAACCGTAACAAACACCACTCTTAGTTCATGCATGTGATGATGTTAATGCCTCATTGTAACAATAACATGTGTTTGATCTACACTACTATAATAATTTTTTTTGATTGTTGGTATTATATAGGCTCCGAAACTATCCGACTGATTTGAAAATTTCTTTTGTCATTGGAAGCTTGCATCATCCCTGATGAACATAAGCTTAATATTTTGCTATCGGAGCGAAGCTGTGAAGAACGGCTAGTTGTAACAATGAAAAGATAATTGTGAATTACATGAAATTGAAAATCAGTGAATTAAAAACTGCATGGTATGTTTACTTATTACCCAAAATCAATGATATGTTGTATACAAGTGTTTTAAAATTAATTTTTAATATAGTCATTTTTTTTTTGCTTTGATTGAATGAAGTTGCATTTAAAATTTTCTAGTTATATAAATTTTAATATAATTTATTTGATTAAATCAAATACATTAAAGTACAAATTGGAGTGAACATAAGAATAAAATGATTATTGGTTGAGTAATTGAAAATTGTTAATCATTAATCAAGTAACTATATGAAACATTTTACAAAATTTAACCTCAATTCCAGTTTTACTTTGAGTTATATTTATGTCCTGAATATAATAACAATTAATGCCAAAACAGAAGACAATTATATTTATCTCTTTAAACATTTTTGTCTTTCTACCATCAAAGTAGACCAATTCATGTGCAGGAACTTGGATCAATAATTAAAATAAGCAATAATTTTAATCATTTTTCATGATTTCTAGATATAAGAAAATATATATGATCAGCTGAATGCTCAAACAACAATGAAATTTGATACACATTTAAAGTTTTTAGAAGTCAAATTTGAGTATTCAACAAGCATTCAATAAGTCGGTAATATTCTGTATCAATTATAATGTAGTCTTAAATGTAACAAAACATATTATGATATCACAATATTTAAGAAAATATTGATACAATGAGATGTTAATGATTATTCAATTCTGTATTTCTCGGAAAATAAATTTACTATTTCAAAGTTTTGTACTTATGTCATTTTTTTTCATATTCACAACAGTCTTTCAGATCTTCAATATAACTAAAATATAAGGTAGTTTATGTATTTGTATCTCTTATATTTTGAATTTGCAATTCAGTAGGGTCAAATAAATTTCCGAACATAATTTCTCTTTGAAACTGTTTAAAATGTTAGGAGATTATCGAATAGGTTTTATAATTATACTTAGTGTGAATTTTTATTTTTCTAGTGTTAAGATGTGTTATTTCCGTTTAGAATCAGCTAGATGTTTCGTATTAAATCATGACTGTATAAAATGTTAATTAAATTAAACTTTAAACATCACACAGATTGTCTGAATGTAGTGAGAGATTCAAATGTGTTCCATTTTTTGTCAGATTCATAAATTCAAATTTAATGAATTATTTTAAATGATACTTTAGTGGTATTAAATCAATTCTTATGAACTCTTGTTATACAGAGGTGTTCTGTCTCTTTTCTTACTGCGAAACTTATTTTTGCATGAACATACATATTATATTTTAAACACTTCCTTCATGAAAGGTTATAATGACTTTTCGATTCTATAATAACTGCATCTTGAACATTATTTACACTTAAAAAAATGGGGCACATTCTTATCTACGTGAATCTTGACAGATAAAAAATAATTACAATCACATTTTACAGATAATATTTGACATTCCATAAAGTGTATCTTATAGGTACCTATATAGCATTTGAATTGTAAATACGTTGTAGCGATAAAGCGCTGATAGATCGCGATTTTAATAAAAACATTTTTTCTAAGCATGTTTTTCATTAAGTCCTTCAATAAATTTACTAGTAGTGAATATAAAATGCTGCAATGCGGTAAGTATAAGTGAAATATATGCTCAAAGAAATGATAGTTTGTAAAGTGCACAAAAAAACTAACTTTTTTTACATCCTTTATATTATTTGAATAATTAATTTTGATACAAGGCGTAGGCTTGACAAAAAGGTATGAATCGCAGTTACTAAAAATCGGGCGGGTTAATAGCAAAAATCTTTAAAACAGTGCATTACATATCCGTTTGAGTTCAAAAACAAAATTATTTATAAAAGATCTTATATTATAAAGTGACGTCAAAAGTTGTCTATATATCAATGCTATACCTTTCGTCAAGAAATCTCTTCCGAATCTGCGACACTGATGTAGGTGTTCACTTAACATCAGGTGAACCGCATGCTCCGCTTGCCTGCCTCAAAAAAACAGACATGACGTGTCGTACACTAATAATTGTATAAAATTATTTTACGTATTTGTTGTTTGAAATTAACAATTGAAAGTCATTCGACCATTTCATAAGACACAGACAAAGAGCGCGCAAAATCTAGTTGTACCCAAAATACACATCTCACTAGATATCAACTGTGCCTATTTGCTCAAAGTTTAAACATCTACGGTCGTGTATCAAACATTAAGTAGGTAGGCGTCATTTGAGAACGTATTTACGTGGCAGCATTAGACCAAATGCTTCTTAAGCGGAGCGGGGCGGGAAAAACTTATTTTATGACTTCTAGGGGATATAATTATAAATTTAAACTTTTCCATCAACCATCATTTCATTCTTATCATTTATGTAACGAATTTAGCTAAAGTATGGTAGCTCAAAGGGTTAACCACCTTTAGGTAAACTTTATGTTGATGCTATTATATATACGTAGAGATATGCGTAGAGCTACTTATGGCCGTTATCAATATTCTATCTATCACTTGTTTTGCTTACTAAAGTCAGACAAATCTATATATTTGCACTTACTTTAATTTCAATATCCTATCGTCGGATAGCCTTTGCTATGACCTATGGCTATCTAACGTCATATAATCTGTGGTACATTATTGAAAACGGCCATTAGTCAATACATTTGATTTCAATATTCGTCAGTGCTAGTATTCTATGATAAAAAAAATAGAATAAATTATTAGCTACCGCTTTCCCCGAGGCCGCGGCCTAAGGCTTACTAACTAATGAGTTCATGAAGTTCATTCCAGACAACTTAAACAAGGAGCTTACGTGACAACATGCTTTTTTGTGGTCGAGATATATTCGCGATATTTGAATACGATGATAATAAATGCTTTGACTTTTATTTATATATCAGAATAGAATAGAAAATATTTTTATTCATGTAAACTTACAAAGTACTTATGAATAGTCATTTCGCTTCTTGTTATCGATCTGAAAGTGATAGCTTAAGTAAGATTTTATTATTTTTAAATTTATGCAACCTGTCTTACTTGCTATCTCTTTATTTCCATGAAAATTAACAATCAACTGAAATAATATCGCTGTCGTTTTTATAACAAAGCAGGTTTTAAAAATAACACATGTTTTCTAAACCTGAAGAACATTTTGATCTTTTAATCATTCAAAGAAAACATGTTATTTCATGTTGTTATTTCATATGACTTTTTCTTCATTAAAATTGAAAGGGTTTAATACTTAAGTTTGTTTCAGGTGTTGTTTTACATAATCACATTACTCATAATAATAACTTCTTAACCTCGGCCGTGTCCATTTAACTGCACTCGCAGGCTTCGTTATTTTTTACTTTAAATAAGATTTGGAAAGTTGTTGAGCCGCGGGGTTTGTTTGCGATAATATGTAGGGAACTTTATAATGCAGTAATTATTAGCTTTGGTACTAGTATAGAACCTACTATATTATCTGTGGCTTTGGTATACTTTGCATCAGTAATGATATGCCTCTGCGTCCGAATGAAATAAACTATAATGAAATAACTAAATGTACTTATTTAAATTTGCGATGTCAATCCAAGAAGTACAAACATTATTTTTCTCTTAAATTTGTCTTTGAAAATTATTTTTTTAAACTGAAATTGTTACTTATATAAAAAAACTGTTGTGCTTTATTTCTTTATACCTATTCATATTCTTGTAATAACACTTCAATTTACTATTAAATTGTTGTTCTGTAAGCCGTGTAAGCCCCATTGTTAACTCTTGTGCGTTTCAAAGGGCCGTTTTTCACAGTGAAAATTGGGACAATGGGTTGCCAGAAGCTTCCATATATGTTTAAAACCGTGTTGTTTTATCACGTGTGGTACAAATTATTAGGGTTAGTGTTCTTGCAAAAAAATTACCACTGGGGAATTAAATTAACCTACATTAATTATAAGTCATTCATTATCCAGCTATTTTAAATTTATATTATTTACTAGCTGCACACCAGGGCTTCGCTCCCATGGGATGATATGCAGCCTTCTTCGATAAATGGGCTATCTAACACTAAAAGAATTTTTCAAATCGGACCAGTAGTTTCTGAGATTAGCGCGTTCAAACAAACAAACAAACAAACTCTTCAGCTTTATAATATTAGTATAGATTTAACAGTAAAGTGTGTCTAAAGATATAATATTGAACAAATTAATACAATTTAAAGGTACGTATCCAAATAAAATTTTATAAATGATGCTTATTATTAACGTGAGTGAAAAAAATTCGTTGCCTGAAATTACGACCAGCGCTTAAAATTCCAATAACGCTGAACGTACACACGAGAAGTTAATCGTAAATGCAAATTAAAAACAAAAAAGGTAACCCTATCAGCTCAATCCCGGACGGCTAATGATTTAACAATGATTATACGTTTTTAATGGAAAATATTTATGTCAGGATTACGCATTTTATCCTGCAGGATGGAATATAATAGGACTAATTCCTTTTTTGTTCAATGATGTTTATTAATGACTACGTTTGTGCAATTAATTATTCGGTTCGATGCTTTACGTTTGTTTTTTTCGGTGCGTTTAGTCGACGGTCGTAAGCGGTTTTTCTTATCTTTATTGTAATTCAGTAACGACTAAGATAAGTGACGTACTAAGATTTAGAAAAATGTGCATTTAAAGAGAAATGAATTCATAAATAAGTATGTACCTAATCTCTTTTTTTTATATGAGTAAGGTATAAGGATATGGAAATAAAGATTTAATTTAATTAAAAAAAAACTGGATTGTAGACATACGTAGAGGCAAATTTGCGAACTGTTAATACTTAAGTATATACCTATTTATAATAAAATTTCGTTGTATTAAAAAAAATACATACATTTTTTAATTTTCTTAATAGATAGGGAAATCGAATTGAAAGTCTTCAATAACCAAATAGTCAATAATCTTTTTAATAAATCTTAATCTGCGCATTTGCGACACTTCGAAGTTGTAGATGTTCATGGACTGCGGTCAGTCACTTAACATCAGGTGAACTGCATGCTCCGTTTGCCTGCTATAACATAAAAAAGCAATAAATTAATTTCCTGTGCCGTATTCCTCTTCTACGATCTCAATATAAACGATTACGGCACTTTCAGCTACAAAAGGAAAATTCCTTTGACGTTGAAATAAATTAATTTTCATATGAATTCCTTGTGTAGGTTAATACCTTCATTCATAATGGGAATTCAATTAGCAGATGATTTCAGGTTTTCAAAGGTCATATAACCTAAAAACCGTGAGCACGTAATTAAAGACAACATATTAAAGGTATCTTCTGTTTTAAATAAATATTTTTCGTTATTTTGATTTTGATTTATAATATATATTTAAAAAGTAGGTGCCCACATAATATTACCACCCGATTTCACAAGGAAACCTTTTATAAAAACTAACACATAACTAGTTAGATTCAACAAATTGTTCCGCCTTGCTTACTGTTCGAAACTGCAATTTCTTACTTTTTTAAATAAATAAAATATTTCTATTTCTAAGCTATAGATACACTAGCTCCAACTTTAAATACCTATTAAGTGTAAATAGTATTATCTTTTCCCCTGAGATTTGTAGAGGGTCTAAATGGACTATTTCATTGAACTGAGCCCAAACAATTAAACAGCGCTCTTAATCCTACGGATCGAAAGGATTTTAAATATACTTCAGCTATTCGATAGCTAATTCTATTGGCTATTCCCCAAACATACGATTGAAGTAAAATTTAATTTGAAAATTGTTAATTTTCTAAAACTTTGTGGTTTGTAAAATATAAGAAACAATGTCTCGTTTTATTGTGGTAACAAGCATTGTACATCATCATTTAATGCCTCCCCGACCGGTATCAGTTATGGTGGCCAATCTCAACAGAGATCAGCCTGGTACGCAGGAGATATTATACTGCACTACAGTCTCTATTCCTTCATTCTCATAATCCGATTGGACGGTAGACCGACAAGACCGGACAGAGTTCAGTATAGAAGAGGTAAAGATCAATAGATGCTACTAATGTATTATTAGGTATACCACCAAAATTTACCCATCGCTTGTCTACATAACAACCCAGAGACAATTTTTTGCCACTTTATGCGTTGCAGATGTAAGAATCAGACATAATATAGTTTATTTTTACAGTGGCCACAGATAATATAATACTATACCAGTGGCCTTTTTTTCAAAGTAATTTCAAATGATGCAGCAATGATGTCTAACTCTTGTTTAAATATGAAAATACGTTTTATTCATTAAAATTATTAATAAGTTGTACTGACTGTTAACTAAAATTATACATAAGTTGATACTGAATATCAAAATGATTATATGTATTATTAAGTTCTGTACTGCTTCAATCTTCAACTTTAGTCTATACATTCAAAAAACCAACTATACATTCAAACTTATACCAGTTATACGTTTTCTTCCATAACAATTTATACATATTTACTATGTATTGTTACCTGTTGTCCGAACAGCATTTTCGGATTGCGATAAAACTGAAAAATAATTTACCATATAATTTTAATATCTAGAACCTTCCATAAAGGTAATAAACGTGGTAGGCAATTTTTCATACACATCGTTTAACAAACACCTAATTGGATGGCATTGGTTTGGAATCTAACTGAGTACGATTTCACTTTGATAAATTGAAATCATTGTACGAACATCTGTGAGCTTCTAACGAGAGATTAGTTCAAGTTTTCGTTCAATTGGGTGTATAACAGTATAGACTACAAATTATTTGACGAATACACATTTATATCGATGTTTGGTTCTAGGCCTGAAAGGCTGTTACAGATTCGTATTCCAGCTTATAAAAATTGAAATATAATTAGAATAATCGAAACGAAAGTTAAGAAAATTAGAATAATGAAATCATATATGTATATTTAGGAATATTAAAATATGACATCATTTTCATATACGAATTAAAAAAATCAGTTGGATTTTTTTTTTGCATTACTTACTTACTTACTCCGCTGGCGCAGCGACCCAAAGCGAGTCTTGGCCTCCGATACAAGGGCATTTTTTTGCATTGATTTAGCTTAAATATATTCCGAGAGCTAAAACCATTTTTGGTACGTTTTTTGAGGAAAGTTTGTATGATGCCTCTCCTATCGACTGCTACTCACTACTAGGTCTACAGTTCCTTGTTGGGTTATAATAGGAGCGGCATCATACATGTTTTCAGCTTGCCTCAAACACCTCCTCAAAAATGGTCCTAGCTTTCGGAATAATATTACTGGACTGATTTGAAAAATAATGAATATGAGGCGTTTTTTCAATATGATTCGGTATAAGTTACAACTAAAGCAAGCAAGAGTGAACCCGCGGAGCGCTGCTAGTATATTATAAGTATGTATGTTACTAATTCATAAACGGTCTTAATACTCGTATATCTGTTTATGAGATAAACCCTTATTTGCCGAAGCTTCTTGTGTGCAAACTCAAGTTTGCATATAAAGAGAAAATTACATATTAAATATCTACACTTCCACACAGTCTCGTATTTATAAAAGCACATTAACACACACCCAAGATCAATGTAACCTTGTTCCAACGAATTAAAGAGAGCAATATAAGCGTGTCTAACAGAATCGATTATGGAGTTCCATTTAAATCCGGTAAAGGAATTAAATAGGACGGAAACAGGCCTGCCGCGGCCGCCGAGCGAATTGTTAACGGGAACCTTTCTCAGCTGTAAAAGGAAATCGGCGAATGGTTTGACGGGGACGGATTTTCACATTGGAGGCCATGTTGAATTTGTGTTGATGTTCTATTTTTAAATGTGTTGGAAATATTCTAGAATTTATGGTATGCCGGGGACAGTTCTTGACATTAGGGTTTTGGTTTATTTAAGTTACCCGAAGTTCTATTATTATACGTGGGTTCATATTGTGTGTTTTAGAATCTATAGAGAGAGTATTTTAGATGTAACTGGAAATCGGCGAATAATTTAACGGGAACGCAATTAGATGCATATTGTATTTAAAATGTAAATAAATCTTACTAGGATTCGCCTTCAAAATTTTATCAATAACAGATCTGCGAACGAAGAACTTCATTGCACTCGCCGATCCATCTCAACTCTAAGACCTTGCTTAATTAGGTCAATTAAAAATAAATATAATACGAACTTAAAAATCTTACGAAGGAAAATAAATTATGATATAATACAGCCCGTTTATATAGGTAGTGGTTTTATAGTTGGCTCATAACCATGAAAATTAAAGATCCGGCCCTGTAAGTCACATTGTCGTGGTTTTGGTTATGTAAAGGGATTACTAGTGAGGAAAATATTATGTATAAGTATATCGTGTTCTGTAAGCCTGTAAGAAAACGTGACGTGTAGACGAAATGACCAAAATTCGACGCAATAGCAGCTAATGTTTCGTAACGAATTATTGTAATGGATTTCTTTTGAACACATTGGACAAACGTAAATTTAATTAGACTTCTTTTTCTTAACAGCTTTAACTATTTTTGAAATAAAGTGTTTTGATATCTCTCGTTCCCGTGCGATTTACGGGATAAAACCTATTATGTGTGTCTATTTTCGGGTTCAAACTATTTTGTACAAAATTTCGCCAGTGCCGGTTCAGTAGTTTAGGCGTGGAGAGGAGGCAAACATCGCATTTATAATATTAGAAAGGATATAACTAAGAATTCATACACTGTATTCAAGACCTTAATTTTCTGTATTTTATTCTAATAATTATAATTTATACCTCAAATATAATAGTGGCCAATTATGACGACCGCGCAAATTCTAAATTATTATATGTTGTTACATAGAACCTGCATGGTAAGGCATAGTAATTGCCATAATTCAAAACTCAATACAAATAAGCGAGCACCATAACAATATAGCGGTACTATAATAAGCTCATTTGCCATACAATGTTACCGAAGTGCTGCAAACAATTTGCTGCTCAATTCGCTCGTGACAAGTGGATTAACGTGAATTACTCGTTTGTTCATTACATGTAGATTTAGGTGTTTGCGGTATTGTATACTTTGGGAATGGAAAATTGCAAGCAGAACGCTCAAAGCGTTGATGTTTATATTTATGCTGAGGAAAATGTGAATCCCTTGACGGAATATCAGCCCGCAGTTGATTCATTGCTAACAATAGATCTTACCCGTGTGGCGACGGGTTAGAATACATGTATCGCCAGCCCATTTCTGCCCGTGGATGTCGCAGAATTCTGCTTTATAATATCTTCAGCAAAAAAAGTATGGGAGCCGATTGGGTCATGCTTGCTCCGGTGTAATTACCATCCCCCCAACAAAAGACCGGTAAAGCAGTATTGCACTGTAGTTCGTACGGTGAGCGGTAGCCTGTAGGCCTGTATACCTATCCCATTCCTCTCCCAACTTCGTATCATTAATCCTCTCTTTATCTCCTCCCCTTCCTTCAAGCCGGCAAGGCATCTGCGATATTTTGATGTTGGAAATGTTCATGGGCTGCAGATGTTCACTTAACATCAAGAGAACTGTATGCTGCGCGTGTCTGCTATAATAAAAACAATTATACTTTCTGGGTCAAATATGAACCTGTGTAAGAAAGATTTTAAGAAATTGTAACGAGCGAAGTCAGTCAAAAACGAAACCACAAAAGATTCGCAATCTTGTTCCACTCTTTAAATGCAAATTCATTTGACAATAGAATTTTATTATCGAATAGTTGAAGAGCAGCGGAGTAAAATATTAAAATTTTCAGATAAATGTCGCGCAATGTTCCTTTGAATCGACCAAATTGAGAAAGTATTAAAGGGTCAAGCTGAATTTTATCTTTTTCTAATTTCACGTTTTCAGCAAATCAGAAAGATATGATAGAAAAACAATTTAGCGTCAATACTACGAAGAAATATGTAAAAGTCTTTCCACGAAAATATACGCAACACTTTTATTATATTATATAGTCTCTATTATTTTCACTTTTCTCTGTTATTTGTACATTTCTTTTTGCTTTAACTTTTGAATTACAGCAGTGTAACTGTTATTCTGTGGAATGTTTTATGAAAAAAACATTTTTTTAAATTTCTTATTATTCAAAACCCCTACATGACAGATCCGAAGTAAATACATAATTATTTTAATTTGTGTTATGCACTCGTTGAAATAAAACGATTGATAGAGTTGACGTTAAATTCGGCTGGTGGGAATTTCCTAACGATTGTTCGTCAATTAAGTGTTAGCAACGATAAAATATGAATTTGCTAATGTATCCTTTCGTACAATCATAATAAGTATACTTTATCAATAAAATAAAAACAGGCCCCTAAAATGATTTCAAAAGAAATTGCTATACAAATAAAAACCGTTGAACATGAAAACCGTATTCCGAACTCGTGGAGTGCGGCCTACAAACTTTCTTAGTGACAGGCTCGAGTTCCAGAACATTCATCCATTAAGAATTTTCATTTCGGAGATCGGAATATCGGACTGTTGAGAATCGGTGATTATGTAATGTTATAGTATCGACTTATTGGTTTATTAGGAGGCACGTATTAAACGCCTAGTTGACCTTAATATAACATCGATCGGTAAAAGAAAGGGTAATAATTATGAGGATTTTCAATAATAGATGACATAATTATTTTATGACAGCAATAGTTTATAATCTTTTTTTCATTTTCGTTACTAAGCTAATTGTACTGTCACATATCTGTGTTTTAAAAAATATGTTTGTGATTTTATTTCTGTTTATATTTTTTCCTTCGACGTGACTTCAACTCATTCCTTATTTTTAATGAACTTCACAAATGTCTTATATCGTCCTTGCATCAATAAATAGATTTTAATTAGTATTATAGTATTTAGCGATAATATTTTTTAACTGTCGCGCAAAAATTGTTCCTGTAATAATCAAACCTTCCCGCGCTAGTAGACTGTAGACTGTAGAACGTTTGCAAGCTGTTATAAACTTAATTAAATCAGCAGCCAATGACGAGCCGATCCTCAAAATGTTCCGCGATATTAACTCCGGGCTTTGTTCAGATCCGATTGAAGTGTTAAACGATTTGGCGTAGTTTGAAAGATTTATAAAGTTGATTGATGTTTTAGGAACTTTACGGTAAATTTTAATTTGAAGAACGACTTGTAATATTTGTTTGTTTTTTATTTGTTTGACAATTTAACTTTACGTTTACATAATTGAATAGTATAAAGATAGCATAGATATCTAGACAAGGGTGTCAGCCAAGATCGGAAAGGCAAACTTACGCGTAATGTGTATTTACAAGAACCACTTCGCGGCACTTACAACCTTTTCATTTCATGAAATTAAGCATATTCATTATAAATAATAAATAATATTAATTCATATTTAAAAGTAAATAGTTTAAAATTTTATAATTTAGCTGAAACGGTTCTTGACACGGCGTTTAAAAACCAGTAAAAACGTGTATTTTTATGACTGATTCACTTATAGATCAAAAACCTAACCACCTCATTTCCATCCCGAGTGAAAATAGTACTGGGCACCCATATGAATCTAAATATTTTTATCAGTAAATCGAGAACTTTTATTTCACATTTATGTTTTTGTTGATAAGAATTTACGAGAACACCATTAAACGCTTCTTTTGCTATTCTTGCTTCATATTAAAATATAGCTGAAAAATGATTATTGAAGGTTTTAATAAATTTTGGACCTGATAACCAACACCTTCCTCTTCACTTTATTGTAAAAATGGACTTATGAAATCTGTATTTCGAACTCTAAATAAAAATAAATTGTATAAAGTATTAAATGTCTCCTCAATCAAGTTTTATAATATAACTTAAAAATTATTTAGTGTAATTATTGGATAAATAGAACAGATTGAAATTGGATGATTCCAGATTCTAATTTTAAAAGGGTTATGTATTAATAATTTAATTATATCTATGTTTGTATGAAAAGCTTTGTTCGACGATAACTTGAGGATTGTTTATCCTATCTGTGATTATATGAGTTCTAGATCCAGGCTTTTAATTCCTTCTTTGTGTTTATTATTGCATTCTAGGATATTAATTTTATTGGAATTATTTAAAAAAAGCGTAAATAAAACTACAAAGTTGACTGTTGCTCATTTTTTATTTTGCTTCGAAATGTTTGCCATGTCGTCGGGATCATTCGTAATTTTTTTGTGTTTTTCTGTTGCTCTTGAACAAAACTATTCAGATATATCAGATATGTCTACAACCTATATTCACATCTATTTTGTAAAAAAAAGGTTAAATTTATACAAAAAAAAGTATAATGTTATAAGTAATTGCGCATTCATTCCTGAAATTTTATACTTTGAGCAGCAACACATTTTAAAGTAATCTTTATTCGTACATTACTTGTTTTAATAGAAAACAATAAGTACGATCGTTGCTACAGTATAAAAATAGGCGCGCATGCTATAATCTGTGTCCAGTATCATTGCCTATGGTCCGTCAGTTGTGTTATCGTTGGTTCGGTAAGTGTCTATGGTTTAGTCTAAGCGTCGGCGGATTGCGACTGTGTGGTGGTGCTTGCGTTGGTCGACTGTGTCTCTGGTTCAGGTTCACGAACACCCATCCATGGCAACCTCTTTTGGAGCTCGGCCCTATGAATAAATTTATATGGTTATATTGAACATGAAACTAATAAATGTTTTTTTTTCTATATGAGACTAATTCATTGCTTCGTTTAAAAAGAGTTTCTTATACCTAACAGTTTTCGCAGAATTGTTATGACAGCTTTTATCTGATTTATTATTATTCACCATATCTGTATTAATGATTTTTGAGTTTCCTAAGTTTGAAACCATCTTTTTGAAATTGCCGTGAAAAAAACAAATGCCTCAAATAACCAGACTACGAAGTTCTAATTATAATCCGTAACAACGCCCTCCCAAAATACCGCATTCAATTTCTGAGTCCCTCAACTAACTTGGTTTTCTCAACTGTCAAGACTAAGCTGAACCAAGATCACACGGGGTTTTACTTACATTTTATCTAAAATATATAAGGGTAATTTACCTGTATCTCGGGTGGTTGATAGCGTATACCCAAGGGTCGATACATGACACACTCTTGGCGAACACCGCCGGAATCATCGTCACGTGGGGAGTGAGTAACGACCTTTGAATAAATTATGTTTGATTTACTGAGGAATTAAATGTGCTATTAGATTTTGAATGATTATGTCAAAATGATGTATCGTGCAAACAGGTAATGCTTATTCATCTCAATGCTTTGATGAGTGTTAAAGATTCACTAAAAACATTTGTGACATTATAAATTAAAAATGTAAACAAGCTACTCTAAAAGTCTGTTGATTAAATGGTTCATTCATTTGCTTAGGTAAATGGAACTTTCTGAAACTCGATGGGGTTGCGACATTTTATTCTTTTAGGTTGACGGATACCTATTGGTCCAATGACCTGTCACCATAAAACTGCATTGTCAAGCTTTTTACATATGTATGCACAATTTTACTTGAAACAACAGAAGTAGGTCAAATTCAAATTTACTGGCGATAGTTCAAAAGGGGTCACTAATATCGGACGAGAAGTATTAGAGAAGGGACTTGTAAATTTTAAATTTATTTTAAATCAGGTAGAAAAAAAGGTTGTGAGCATACATTTTAGAGCGCAGTATCATAAAAATTGTCTTTCATCACCTTCCACATTAAGTAGTCTCTTCAGTGAGAGTTTTCGTGAGAAAACAAGCATTCTATTATTACAATTGCTAGTTTGTAGTCTGTCGTGTATTCCTATGTTAGTATGTACGTGAATGCTTATTGAACTGTTTCCTGTTACTCTTACCTATCTCCAAAAGCGCCGATCATAGTAACAACGGCGTACGGCGTCCAGGCACAGACAAAGAGGAAGAAGATTGTGAAGGCGACCTTCGCGATTCTGATCTCGACACTCTTGCCGGCGTCATCTTTGTTGGACGCCAAGGATTTTACGTTCATCTTTTTCGCCTGTTCTTGTAACATTTTCTCGTGGAGCCGGACCTGTGGTAATATAACAGTTATTAAAAAAAATAAAAATAATTTATTTCATTTCACAAGATTCTTTAAATATAACTATATGATTGGATACTCCTAGTAAGCATTAAATATGCCTGTGACAGGAGTATTCAGTCTTCCTTAACACATTATTACGAATTAATATTGTGAAAGCAATTTTGTATATAGTTATTAGGTAATCAATTAAAACATAATAGATTTGTTTAACAGACTTATATTTTAATTTATTGTTAATATTCCTCATGATTTCAATGCTAACGAATAATTTTTTAAACCAATAATGGGTACTACTTCAATATTGGATTCACATTCAATGCAATTTGGTGATAATAGAGCAAAATATGACAAGATTATAAAATTGTTTAAAATTGTTAAGAATATATCTTACGGCACTGAAAAGCTTCGAATAGAAGGTGCAGATGAGTGCCATCGGGATGCAGTAGCTCCACACGAAAATGCACGCCACAAATACTTTAGTGTCCTCGTCGTCGGTGAAGAAGTCGAACGAGCAGGTTGTCAAGAAGCCCTCTGTAATTTAATGAAAAAACATTTCTCCCTAATCCACAGATGTCTCTTTAGGAATGACCCAATACGGAGCTATTGATAGAATTACATTTAGGACCGAATAGGCCGTCAACATTTTGCACGTGGTGAATCCCTTTTTCTCCTAATTGCTCCCTTCAAAAGGTCTCTTAAAATTCCTTTCCCGGCTAATCAGATACAAAGTAAACATGTCCGAAACGACATACTTAAATAAAAACATTATAAAATCCCTCGTTAACAACGTTAACGGTGAGAATATCAAAATTCCGGGCGATTAATTATAAAACTATAAGCTCATTTGCAAAGGAATGTACAGCGGATGTTCACAATTTATCACTTGTGCTCGCGATAAGTGGATTATGTCTGATTATGCTTACATTAATGTCTTGTTGCTGGATATCTTTTACACCGGTATTATCTCAAGTGAGAATAAAAGGAAATATAAATTAAACGGTAATTAAAAGTACGACGTTTTAAAGCAAGTAGTTATGAAATAATTTAGTTGATACGCCAGCACAAACAAACTGATATAAATAAGAATATTATGTCAAAAATATTTTGGGTCAATTCATGGACGAATGTGGTTTAGCATAGAATTAATAAAAGATATGAATAACCAGTAACTATAATGTTAAATAGATGTTTTATTTCTGTGAAAAGTTGTCAAATGTAATATATACTGTTTTACATATCTTTAAAATATTTCTATAAAGTTACAAATGTAAAGATTAACCTTGTTGAATGTACATGTGAATACAAATTTTACTCAATTCAAGAAATATGTGAGTTTTAACCTTAAATGAAATATAATGTTCCAGCTGTATTTCAGCGTAAGTGAAAGTAATCTGGAATGTTTTAGGATTTATAAATTCAAGAGAGTTCTTTGCTAATTAAATGTGATACGAAATAATTTTTTTATTTAATTTTGGGTAACTGGTTTGTTTACTTTGGTATAAATAATGTTTCTATTGAGACAGCCAGCCAGATGCTCTACATGTATGATGGCTATTGTGATGCAATTTATCATCTAATAATAATCAATTATCCTAAAACTAATCATATATAGACAGTTTTGTAACATGGATTGTTTAGATCCTTATATATTGAGTTTTATTTCAGTATATGTCCTATTTTTTCTATCTATTTACCATAGTACAAGCATTGCTCAGTTTCAGACTATGGCGTTGTGATAAATGTCCAGGAAACATTTATATGTAAAAAGAAAAACATCATACCAGGTACAAATTTGCCCCAGATCTTGGCGAGCGGCAGAATCGTGAAGGGAATAGTCCACAGCCAAGTGAAGGCGATGAGGATAGACGCCTGCACCTTGTTGATCCTACCGTCGATTGGGCATGAGATCGTCCTGCGAAGTAGAGGAATTAAAGAATATACTAGCTGTGCCCCGCGGTTTTCCCTACGTAGTACCTATTCTTCTTCAGGAATCTGCGTATCTTAACTGGAGAGATTGTGTCAAATCCATTCAGGAGTTTCGAAGATATGCGCGTCAAAATTGACAAAGCTTTGCGTTTTATTAGTATAATGCACACTCCGACAACTCCATAGGTATAAATGTACAGAGATTTCTTATAACTTTCACATTTTTCAAGATGAAATTATACAAAAATTATGTGTGTTGGATTAACCACGTTAATGCATGATTGGGTTAGGTTAGTTATATTTTAAATATTATTAGTACATTAAAATAAAGTAAATAAAAAGGTTTATTAAACATCCAAAAAAATCGTATTAATATAAATGAGCGGTATTAAATTTATCTACGTAGAAATTACTGAGTGGAAAAAAAGATTTCGGCGCACAGCTTAATATAGTGTCAGGTGTGAGACATTTTCAATTGGATTCTACGGTCAATCCCTAAGCTTTCTTATGAGATTAGGTTAAGAATTACTTAATACGCCTTGAAGGACCAATTTACTGTAATGCTTGTGTAAGGGCACGCATGTATGTATTGTATTTCACACCATAAGAAGTGATAATTGATGGAATTATTAGAAGTATAATACGATTAATAAATTAGAAATGGATGCCTACCGTACAGTTATACAAAAATATGTTTTATACGAGATCATACAATCTATACAATTCATAGCTCTCTATCGAATTAAATATTGAATCGATTGACAGAATTTTCTGCGGCGGATATGTAATAATCTAATAATAATGTAATAATCCGCTTTACTGATCATTATTTATTTAGAGGCAAGTAGGTGATCAGCCTTTTATGCCCTGCCAGACCGAGACATTTTTTCTTTTTTTTAAGATATTAATTTTTAGATTGAAAGGAAGAAATTATTTTTATTTGATATTATCTTTGGCAATTTGAATTGAATGTATTCATAATATTATGCTGATTACGTATTCTCAAATCACTCCTAATGTACATTATTCACCTCTTTTATCAAATAATTTCATCTGTCTCTTTGGTACTTGACCAAAGTTAGTTAGCAATATAAGGTTGCGTGTATCGTAATCAACTTACTTATATCTATCATAAGCAATAACGGCATTAGTGATAGCGGCCCCTATGCCAGAGATGGAGCCCAGCGTGGCGTAGACGTCGCATCCGAACTGGTATCCCACCATCTTCTGGTAGAAGGAGTTCAGGATCAGGTGCGGCATCTCGATCAGCATCACGATGTCGAACAGCGCCAAGTTTACGATGAACATGTTGCTTGCGGATCGGAGTGATTTTGAACTAGAAAGATCAATGTTTTACTATAATAGAAGAAGGGTAAGTGTATTAGAGCGTATGGTTGTATGTCCATTTCATTGGCACGCTCAATAGTCTATAAATTTTCTTGCAAATCAAAAAAGGAGGAGGAGAGATTGATTTTTGTCATACATAATTCAGTCGGGATTTTTCATAAATTATTATTAGTTAAGCTTGATAGAAATGTTGAGGGTTCGTCATGCTATATTATCTGTTGAAAAATTATCCGTCTAACAGTTGCCCGTAAGATATGCGTTAAGGAGTATAATTATTTCAAGTAAGTATATTTGTTTGATGTTGAAGCAGTCGGAAGATAATTAGGTATATATTCTGTACTTCAATTTTACTGTCCTATTTAGATGTGGCAATTTTTTTTTCTGTAGTGCCATAAGATTAATTATTGGATAAAAACTATAATGCCTTAAAAAGGGAGGGGTGAAAGAGTTCTTTCATAAAATATTAATCATTTCATGTGCTCTCAACCCACAATTTGATCAACTTACGTGCTAAAAATCCAAACAACGATTCCATTGCCGCAAAAGGAAGAGACGAAGAGCATACAATAGATGAGTGCTAGGCAATAGTGCCAAAATTTGTCGACCGCGGGGAAGTGTCTCCAGTGCTCGTGCACTATGTCCTGGTATTCTGCGGGGATGTTCCAGCCCAGCATGTTCTGCTGGACTTCGTCGGAGACCCTGCGAAGTAAATGATTATTAGAATAGCCTTATATAGATAGAGCTTACTGAGTTCCTCTCCAACTAGTGAAGATTGGCAGTCAGCTCTACATACTTCTTTCGCTCTTTTTCTTCTTTCCTTAACCCAACTACTCTTTATAGATAATAATAGATAGAAACCCTTTTTTGTACAAAGTGCCGTAGTACTATAGTGCCATAATATAGGTTAGTTAAGGGAGCAAATCAATTTTGTATTTCATTTTGAGAATTATTAATAGCGATGATTATAATTACCATTATATGTTATTTACATCTGTACCATGTTTTACATTGGTTATAAATTAAGGTTCAATTTTCAATAAATTTAATATGATGCGTTTTAATGTAATTTATTAAAAGCATTATTTATAGGGTTTTAAAATATATTGCTTGTTTCATTAGCAAATTTAGTGAGATATTAAAAAGAGACTTTATAAGAGTTTTAGTATGTTCCTTACTGTACAATCTGATAACACAAGAAGAAAGAAATAAATATATATATAGTAAATTATATTATGTATCCTAAATCAACTACAATTTTGTATTTTCGCTTAATTTGGGTCAAATTAAAAAAAAATAAGATAACAATCCTCTTATAAATCGACCTATGGTCAATAATTGCAAGTATTTTAAATTAGAAGTTTGATTCAGAAAGAATTCATCGACACCCAACTATTCTTGAGGTCGACAAACGGCCAACTTTTCCAATCTATTCCGCCTAGTCGATGTCAGCCCGGAATCGTTTTACCGATTTATGCCTTTGCCAATTTTACTGTGTACGTGCATTTTTGGATTGTTTACATTTGGGTGAAAGATTCCATTATGGGATGTTTTAACTTCAAAAAATTGTTTTAGTTTTATTTTAGAAGTATTGGCAGGTATAATTAACGTTTAGGCGGAGAAAATAATCGATGTAATTTTTTTATAAATATTATGTTTCAAAATTTGGGTATTTACAATGTACGGCTATAGTAATTTATAATAATTTTAAACTAATACAAAGCAAAATTATTTTTGATTTAAAATGAATTTATTTTGTGCGTTAATAAGAAAATCGTGCGATACTGTTCGGAATCATATAGATAAAAAATACAAAAAATGAAAATTTTAATAAAATAATTAATAATTATACTTACATTTTGAAGGGGTACGCAATCGGACCGCCCTCGGCGGAGAAGTTATTGACGGCGTTGAACATTGCGAAGGACTAAAAAAATATTTAAAAAACTACACTAGTTATTGACGAAGTGAGTAGTCCGACATTGGCAGTCGCTTCTCACTTGTGTCTTTCACTCGAATACCGTGACTTTTATATGGGGCGAACAGAGCGTGTCTCCTAATTCCTTAATTTGATTTAATAATATATACTGTAAAGCTTCTTGTATCAAATCGAAATCAAGCATGAATTTATGACAAATGTTCTCAATCTTTTATATTTTTCGTAGAAAGAAAGGCAAAATATTGATATTCATTTTTATTAAGGATTATTAAATTATTAAATTTAACTGTGCGCTCTTGTGTATTTTTTTTGATACTGTTGAAGCTAATTATTCTTATTTAGAAATCGTTAGTGTGCAAAAGTAAAATTAAAATGTCGACATGTTTCTTTTTATTAATATTGGCTGACAAGTAATCACACCGGTGATTTGATTGCCAGAAAAAAGTGAAAATGATTTGTCCTTAGTTTAATAATAAAACGCAATGTTTTGTCACATTATTTACATTTAGCTATTACCTTTTTAATCTTAACACTTATAAACTATTTAAACGTCCAGATAATGTACAAATACCTCCTTCCTAAAAAAATGTTTGTTGTTCATAAGAGCATTAATGCATAATTTCTTTACAGATGTACCCTGTCCCCTCTTACAAAACACAGACATTATACCACCCTTCCTTATTAATTTTATAAGAAAGGGCTCAGTACTTTTTGCGATTCGGGCCACTGATAAGCATTGCTGTTATTCGCAGAAAATCATTACTCAAGTGTTTCGTGTATAGTAAAAAGTATTCAGATCAATAAATGTTTTATTTTTATTTAACTGTAAATAGACGTAGGTAGTTGCGGCGTCAAAAGACAGACATCCATACATCCAAAATTTTACCATTATAATGTTACTAGGAAGTAGGATTTTAATGTATTAGTAGAGATCGGTGTGAAAAGTGTAAAAGAAGATTTAAGATCTGAAAACATTTGATTTTTGTTAATATTGCAAGTAATCCTACTATTACTATACATGCGAAAGTTTGTGAGGATGAATGTGTGTTTCTTACTCTTTCACACAAAAACTACACAACCGATTATAATGAATCTTGGCATACATAGAGCTAAGGGTTCAGAATAACATATAGAATAACCGAGGAGCGCGATTAGTTAGTCATATAATAAATAATGTTGTATCAATAATATAAGGCTGTAGTTGGCATTTTTCGTATTTCAATTCTATTCAAAAACTATAAACATTCCTTATCCTTCTCTCTATCTTTCAAATTTCCTTCAGGTAGTCTAAAATGCTACATATTAAGTGCAAGTCTCAAGATGATGGACGTCGTTTGTTGCCTTCCGTCAGATAAAATGGGCTCGTTAGTGTCTCTTTTCACAGAATTGTATATTTTTCAAATTGCTGCTATTTTTCTCGTGATTTAAAAGTTATGTATACTAATAAATATGTATTGAAAAGATACAAAAGTTAAACCGCTCATCATTATTGGTCTTTGCGTCGATTCAGATGATTATTGGCATTTTTTGGAACAGTGTTTTTTAACGAGTGACACGACCATCCAATATAGCCAAATTGAGATTTTTTTTATGTAACAGCGGGCAAGTGGAGCATGCGGACATGCGCTGACCGTAGCCCATGAATATCTACAACAGCAAAGTATCGTAGAGGCCTTGCCGGCTTAAAGGAAGGAGAGGGAATAGAGGATAAATGATGGGAAATTGGGAGAGAAATTCAACAGGATGGGAGAGGAATGGGATACAGGCCTCGGGCCGTGCTTCACGCCGATATTCTGCTGGGGGGATGGTAATTACACGGGTGCGAACTTGGCCCAACCGTGCAATGCTCGGCTCCCACTTTTCTATTGCTGAAGATGTTATACTGCAGAATTACCTTCTGTTGACTCTTACGACACCCCCACAGGTAGAAATGGAGTGGCGACACACGTATTCTAACCCGTCACCACAGTTTGATAGTTAATTATTTATTTTAATGTAGTGCGTAGAATACATTTTTATTTCATTAACATATGATAGGCATTAAATAATTGCTTGATTTATTCCCCACAAAAATTCATACCAAACATTAAAATATGCAAATAAATTTGTCAAAGGCTACAGAGTTTGAGGTCATAATTCAGTGGTTCATTAGGATGGCTACAAGCTTGTAGGCCAATCCCAGTTTGAACGTCACAAGCAATCCTCGCATCATGCTGTTATACGTGCCGGGAATTCGCCCCTACAATTGGTTCTTAGTCATAAATTATATTAGGAGAAAAATAAAACATGAGCTTGCTTTCCGAAATTAAAAATTTATTTATGTTTAGGATAAAAAATAAATTGCTACATCTAGCTGTGTCCCGCGGTGTTTCGTTTTCCTCGTTCCCGTAGAATCAAATTTTTTTCTTAGCGGGCGCCTACGTCATAGCATTTATAAAATATTTATAAATTAAAATCTTTGCAGTCATGAATTGTTTATCGGACTCGGCTTAGATAGCTCTTTCACCATTTTTGGTATTTCGTGAAAACTGAAAATAGTTAAGTGATAAACAGCAATAGTTGAGATTTAAATGCATGCTCTTTCATTGCATGATCAAAGTGAAATATACTTGTTACAAAATATTATTTCAAATCTAATTTGCTTAGATTTAACTATAGAAATATGAAACTTTATTCAGCAGCTAAGGTAGATGTTGTTGATGTCTCCACAATTTACGTAAGAAGCACGTTGGCGGTTGGAGACACATATGGAGCCAAGGATCCTAAAATAAGTAGATTTCTTATTGCAATACCCACGTTCAAGTTAATACTACGATCTTCATTCCAAAGAACATTCGAGAACATGTGATTTAATTCAGCCCTTAATTTTCACGATTCCATTTATAGAACGTTCGAGAATTATTTCCCTAGTAGGTTCTTCAGTATTGCGGGTCGCAGTGGCGCCCGTCAATATGAATAGTGTGGCTATAACTCTCTTGAGAAAATAGAGCCTGGTTTTATTAAGCATGTAATATGGACATTGTTGGCTCGGTTTACTTACACCGATGATAACGTTTTAAGAGAGGCTGTGCTTATAAACATCAAATTAAAATTATTCGAGGTCGGTATGTATGTGTGTATCAATGTACATTTTTCGAAAATACTGAGCATGTTTAATGTTTTGCATTTAGCGGACATTTGTAAAAGAAACAAAAATCAATAGAATTTTATGTTTGTTAATTTCCAGTTTCAGTTAAGTACATATATAAGATAAATACTTAAAAGATCTCTCTTCAAGGATAGTGAATATTAAAAGCTATCTTTATATTATACACGATGAACTAAAAAACAAACACTAATTATTATTATCGGTGATCGGTGATATAAAAATAAAAATATTAAATTCATTGGCGCACAATTTCGACTTTAACATTGCAAATGTAGGCAGTAGATTGGAAACTTCAGCTTCTTGCAGAGTTAGTTGCATAAATATAAAGTATAAAAACAGTTAAAACCCATTACGATTACAAACACATTACCTATTTATAACTACAATAATTCCTTCATCGAACAAAAGGTTTGATTGCATCTACTGTCATCTTGCGTGCCCAATTTGCGGTACGATAATTGTCGTCGTTGACCATTAATCCATATTTATTATATTAATTTAGATAATAATGCTATCAAGCCTGAGCATACGCTTAGAATCCTTGCCAGACCGCACTGTCCAATACCAATTATGTTCACAGCTTGGCACGAATATGAGGAACGCGAATTTGCCATATAAATTAGGACCTATAGTATTATAAGGCAGTTAGAACGAAGTACAAAATACCATATCCCTACTAATTCAAATTATAAATATGAAAGTAATTGTGTCTCTCTGTCTGTCTCTTGTTCACGCCTTAAATAAAGATATGGATGAAACTTTGTACATAGATTGTTTGAAATCCGAGGAAGGACATAGGATATTTTTTATCCTGGAAATCCTACGAGAATTGGAGATATACACGAGTGAAACCAAGTTCCATATATAACAATCACAACAAAGGGATGGTAATTCAAGTATTAACACAATAGTAAATTTGATGAAAGTATTGTAAGGTATCTAAGAATGTGTTTGTCGTTTAACACGAGTAATGCGTAATGTTCAATTAAGTCTGAATTGTACATAAAGTGCCTTTAATTACATAAACGCCTTCGCGCTTCATAGATTAATGTTTATCTAAAGCCTTACTGTGAAAAGCTAGGCGTTTGCCTCTTGAAGTGTAAGGAAGCTGCTTCTTAACAAATCAGTTCATAGGTTCATATCTACCCGCTGTTGGAAATATATCGTAGAAAGGCTACTGCAATACCCTAGAAGAATCCTTGTGCTTACTATATATGTATTATATGAAAAACGATAAACCGAACGTTTATAACTGTAATATACAGGATGTCCCGTAATGAGTGAAGCATCACCTGGAGGATGATAGATTATTAGCTTAGCTACCATCCCCCAATAGATGCTTCACTCATTGCGGGACACCCTGTATATTATGACACCCTGAATGTACTGCTCCTTGTCTTGTTAAAATCTACTTTAATAATAACCATCGCCACTAATTCTAAATTTTGTCGGTAGAACAATACATTGCTTTTTCATAGTCTCTTACCAAAACGAGTAGCAATATTAGTCTATAATGCGATGCAATTGAATGTAACGCCTGAGACACCTGATTTTATTTCAAAAATAATATTAATGTCGCAGCCGTATTTCAAATTTTGATATAATAACTAGGCCATATTATTAAAATTAGTCTCGTATTTGGTGTCCCTTGGCTCTCGTGGGCGTGACAGCCGGTGACAAGGTGCTAACTTTATAACTGGGGGTTTGGGGACTCATCATTATGTATTAATAGGAGTCAGTGCCCCCGATACTTGAGACCAGATGGCGTATTCAACCTAGCTATAACATTTATGTCTAACTCGTAAACTAATAATTGGCTATAGACTTATAGGTTATTTTGCGTGGTTCAAACGACAAAGCGTCTCATTTAGTCTTTAATCCCTACTCATGTTATAAATGCGAAACACTGTTTGCCAGTCTCTTCCTTTGCCTTAACCGATTTGGATGAAATTTTGTACAATGAAAGTATGTGACCTGATTCAAAGGATTGCAATACAAATTAAGAAGAAATTCCTTGGGATGGGAAATATACGTGAGTGAAACCACAGGGGTCGAACTAGTATGAAAATAAAAAAAATGTTACCCAGAAGTTATTGGAAAAATAACTCTTGATCTAGGATCGATTCAGTAATCGGTTTGAATGAAATTTTATACCGATATTGAAAAAGGACATAGGATAATTAAATCTCGGAACTCCCACGGGAAAGGAAGATATACGCTGCGGTAACCACGGGGCTCAGCTAGTACAAAATAAAATTGGAAATCGGCTAAGTATTTGCAAAGATAATCCAAGTCATATTTGTAAAGACAACATTGGTAGAGCGCGCTTGCAACATTTAAAAAATGCAAGTTTCAAGATTCTCAATATTCGTATTCTTCGCTCCTTCGAGGCCCGTTCCTATGAAATCTCGATTATTTAGGTCATTCTAAACAAAGCGAAAGAAAAGTGACCAAGAACTACTGTTAAAATAATAGCCCCTTTGAAAAAGATCCTCCATTCATTACAATGAATGTACCAACCACAATGAAGCTTACGAAATTGGAATTTCTTACTCCGTATACAAACTCCGGAACACTCTAAGTTATGGCCTTTTCATTTTTTATACGTTTTTCGTTTAGTATTGAACTTGGGCGGCTCGGTTTTATGATTCACTTCTATATTTTAAGAGATAACTGCGATAACATCTTTCTGCAAAACGAGTTTATCCAGTTAAGTCAAATCTAATATTCAACCAAACAATATTTAGCCTTAATCGTTCCTTACCTCATTTAAAACATTGCATATTGCCTTAAATATATTAATTAAAAAAAAATGTATATATTTTTTAAATTTTCTGGGTTTATTCAGCCAGGTCTGCAGTTCCATGTCAAGGTATAATAGGAGAGGCATCATACAAGTTTTCAGCTTGCTTTCAACACCTCCACAAAAAATGGTCCTAGCTCTCGGAATAACCTAAATCTAATATCAAGGGCCAGATACAAAACCAGAACTATAATTAGATTGCAAATAGCCACTAGAATTAGTTCTCAAGTTCCATATGACAAAAACTTGTAGAAGGAAAGAAAAGGAAACCCACCCTCTATATTTAAAATATCTCTCTTGTAAAAAGCTAAATTTAATAAGGTAAATAGGTGTTTATTGAATGTTTTATTTAAATAAAGATTTAAAAATTACTGCTGAGACAATACGGAGAGACAAGAGAAAATTATGTCATCAACAATTTGTTGGTATGAATTGAAAATAAATTTCATTTTTAAACAATACGAGTACATAACATTATTTGCCTTTTTAATCAACTATAGTTTGAGGATCATTTGAATGGCAGTATTATTTTATCGAAGCCTTTTTAAATAACCTAAGTACGGCATAATAATAGTGTTTAACGGATTTATGTTACGACCGTGCAGAACATTATAATATTTATAAGGAACATTTATTTCAAATTTCATGTTCCATTAATTCCAAATTGTTTTAAGGTTTTATTTTAAAAATGTTAAATCAAATTTTCAAAGACTCATTGTAATTAGAATAATTTGCACATAAACTATCTTAAAATATAATTAAGTTACAATATTAACTTAAAATCAATTTACTTACACCAGTTTAAAAGGATAACAAGACGACCAATACTAGACAGATCAGAGGATCATTCGTAAAACAATAAGAATAGGACGATAACCAAAACAAATGAATTCTAGAAACTTCCCCTCAATAAAAACTACGTACAGACATAGCTAGTTCTGCTTCCCATACCAACCCTTCATTACCTGACAATAGGAACGGGGTAAAGAATTCATAACTACTATTTGAATGCAAGAAGGGCGGTGGAGCGTAACCGCGATCCATTTACAAATTGCTCAGACGAATGGGAAGTTACTAGAATTTGTGGCTGTATAAATTTGAATAAACAGCGCTTGCTTTTTACGTTGCGTTCGGTTCTTGAAATTAATGAAAGTGACCTAGAAAGAGTTACTTTTAGTGTTCGTTTATAGTGAATAATAATTTGAAGAACTGATAGAAACCAAAGCGTAAAATACAAGTATTCAAAATCCATGACCCATGCGATACTACATACACATATTAAAAGCCAAAATGCATACTCATGTGTATGCTCTAATACAGTATCGTAGACTCTCCTCAAGCAGAATTTTTGATAGATGGAATGATAGTCTGAAAAGCGTCGTACGTTCTCGTCACTGAAATGCTGTAACGATTTGGACTTACGACAACATTTTGAGTTGAAATATTTTGAACAATAGAATGTCATTCTATAGAAATCTAGGAAAATCAAGACCCTAATAATGAAGCAAAAAAATATTTTTGGTTCACACAAAATTTCGCAATAGGGGTAAAGCCGAATCAAGCAATAAAAGTATCTGAAGTGAGAAGCGAGTAAGTAGAATGTTGAATATAATATAAATAAAAAAACATCTCAGCCACTACAGTTCGTTTTCAATAATTTTGAATACTTGGTTCTTTCATGCAAAAAAAATGTACTAGGAGTGAGAGCGTAATGTGATAAATGGCGACCAATTACGGACGTATCCCAAAGTCAGTATCTACTCTTATATAGAGAAGTTATTGAGCACACACACATTCATCTCTCTATAGTAATATACTAGTCACTAATATACTAGTCAATTAACCCTGCTAATCCTAGTTACCACTTTTAGCTGAACATGTTTAGTTCTCGAAAGAATTTAGCTCAAATAGTCAAAAGCAAATGAATCTAGCGATAAATGGTTTCCTTAATGAATGTATTTCCATAACATTATACCTATATTTATCTCTACCTAATGATTGTAATCTTCATATATCATATTGTATAATTTCTGTTAATGATCTCGTAGACGGTACTCGCCCAGGGAAAAGGTAGTAAGTACAATATAAAATTAGCACAACATCTCCACTACAGTTTGTCGTCAATTACTGCTCACGATGGAGTACTAAGCTAATTACTGGGCTATTTGTCACGGAAATAGCGGAAGATGCTTCTAATGTACGCCTCTATTTGATAATGTATGGTATAATGCAATAGATTCGTGGTTTTGATAAAACTATGTTCATTTTAAAGGGTAATAACGTCGTAAGGTAAGTAACGTCGAATCGAGTCTAATTCTTTGAATTGCCTTATTCTATCTATGGAAATTTCTCATTTAAATAGATCATATAAGATACCTATGGTTTTAATACACTTCCAATAAAAATCAATTTGTATTCAGTCCAATTAATTTAAAGGCGCAATTCCATATTTCATAAATTTGACCAAAAAGTATCAACATTATGACTCCTTAGATGAAAATATTATTAACAAAACATTTCAATGTAACCAGACAAATCGTTTTTATTTTTCCCATTTCTATTTAAAAATAGAATTCTCAAGTCGCAACCCGTAAATTCCTACCAATCAGCTAGAAAAAGTCCACAAAGGTCTACAAACTTCCAACAAATAATGTAAACTTGAAAACGTTGAAAACAGCTCTCGGAATACTGCGTTCTACTTAAAGTTATAATGACATTTAGATATTCTTGTCAACGGGGAGAGGGAGGCAAACGACACCAGCGAAAATTATCGACGAATATTTCTGGATTTCCATCCATTTGACATGTAATTTAGCCGAGCGCCGGCTCGCAAATGATTCGAGGGCGTTATAGACTGACGAATTAATGTGATTATAGCTCTCGGCCATTTACTTTTGAACGTCGTTACGGGTATTTTATATTCGATAGATTTTTTTTCGATTACTTGTACTTTTCCTATCTTATGTTGGATTTGCAAAAATTAAAATCTTCTTCCTTTTATCCTTCTTTCCTACATATATTACAAGTGTCGAAAGTTGTATGATTGTCTTCTTACCATATAAAGTCGGTTGAATTTGGATATTTTTTTGGTTCGTGCCCGATCTCAAAAGTTGTATGCCGGTAGTTCAAAATGCAATTGGTTAATTGTAACTTTCTATGACATAGGTAAGAACAGACTATAAATATGTGTATGTATAGTGTATTTGTACCAAGATGTCTCATACATATGAAGTACTCCGTCTGCACCCCATGAAATGATAAAGTGGTTCGCTAAACGTGACTCAAGTGTAATAAATATTAATAATTTCGCATTCATCGCGCTTCGTCTAACAATGTCTTGAAATTAAACTCGACTTGGTATTGACCATAAATATAATTATTGTTATTAACAGTATCGCATGATTGTATGACATAATCAAAAGAAAAAAAATCGATAACTCTACCTACCTACCTAATTAATAAATTACAAATTCTCTCTCATCTATGTAGGAAACCTGAAAATTATATTCCGTAATAAATAATAAGCAAATAATACTATTATTAAAAAATTTGGTTCATTTATGTAGCCTCGATAAACCAAAATCGGTCAATCAGTTCAAATAAGCGCTACATATTTCAAACTATTCCGGGGTAAATAAAATTTAAAAACATATTTAAAATCAATATTGTTCCCAGTCATTCTAGTCCACTAAATCAATTCGGGAGCGACATGTTCCACTCGATTTACAGAGAGCAATTTAAAACGTGACGTTAACCTACATGTTCGTGTCCATTGAAACTTTATTTAACAATATAAAATTGTAGTTTTCTCTACACCAGCAATGTATTATAAATATATCATTATAGTTACAATTTGTTCATAAACCGTTCCTGTGAATTTTGTATGAAACAAGTTTGCCTTGTATGTGTCAATTGTGAAAGCAAATATTGGGCGGAAAATATGAAAAGCGTGGGAAAATAAAACATCTGTAGATTTTAATTTTGTCCCGGATATATACTTTGTTTTATTGTGATTTATTATTTGCGTTTATTTTGTATTTTTCTCGTTTTAAAACGTAACTATGTGTTTAAACGTAGCTACACTCATTATCAATATAATGTTGTTGCATACATGCATTGTATTGCATTGTATACATAAGTGTTTGGGAGCTTACGGCTACGTAAGGAGCTTATTAGCCTTTTATTGTAATATACATGATATATTTGCGAGCCTAGATGTAACTAGAGATATTACACTTTGATTTAAGATGTATAAAATTGTATCCATTATATCTATTTACAGGATTTAAGCCTAGACGGAGTTTTTTTTTTAATTTGAATAAGAATAATTTAATTGATATTTAAATATAACATTATATTTATTTATATACGTTTCGTTCGTATTATCAGAAAATTTCACAAGATTTTTATGACCAGTTTTTAGTAGTTTTACCTTTCACAAAATAGTTTAACAACCAGTGTCAAAACAGATTTATATCAATCGCTTTTAAGTGGTTTAGTAACTAATTGGTACCGGTATTAGCAAAGCGTAAAGCCATAAGCTGGATTAAACTTGGCTAACGATTTTATTTCAATTGGTCATCAGTCTACGTCGGGCGGTTGACAACCGAATATTCAATAAAAATTATAAGTACATATTGATTTTCCGGATTGATAAGTTTATTATTGACATAAAGTGTTAAAAATATGTTATTTTGGATATTTATACTTAATATTTTAAAGAGGAAACATTTATGTTTTTATATGTATCACACAAAAATTACGACGATGTCTAAATCTGCATCTTTACTCAGTGACATTGGCTATATAACGCGAGAAACAGATAGCAGTTAATAAAGTGTTTCCCATATAAAGTAAAAAAATCTTTTTTTGGAATTCACAAACATATTGCTGTAGATATATGAACCCTATTATTATCTCGCTACATACCTGTTAAATATCATATTTAAATGTTGATGGTTTATATTTTATTTGTGTGTTTAATTATTTTTATGTTTCAAGATTGATTTTGATCATCCCAGGAAAGTATGTCTGCTTTAGTTTAAGAAGCATATGTTATAGATTCACATCGTACATTTAGCACGAAAATCATTATGGTTTATGATAGTTATTAATGAAATCCTTGCTAACTGAAATAATTCGTAGGGAGGAAGCAACGAAAAAACCGCATGGGGTGGCGAAAATAATTTTCGTCATGCGATAACAAAATTGGCCCGGACTCATTTTTCATATCAGAGATGTGGCTGGCGTTTTAATTAGACCTCTTGAAAGATTTTAATCAAGACTTAGTGATAAGCCGCTAATTAGCGTTCCCCTTTATAAATTACGTTGGAGTTATTTCATAACAGCCTGCTAGGAACTTTTTAGTGTGAGAACATGCTGCGTAAGTATTTATGTTTGAAAGTTCGGATTGAAACGAAAAGAGCAAAAGGTTTGCAAAAAGATTGAGCTGTAAATAAAAATTTGCAAACCTATCCTGAATTCCTGATAGGTAGTACTGAAGCAACCGTAAATAATATCGATTAAGAAGAGGGAAACCTAGTCTTTATTTCTTCTTTTTAAAATTGTTTGAATCATGGAATACACCCCGAAACATTGTTGCCGTTGTTGTGTATAAAAGTGTGAGTATTTTACGTAGCACTTTATGATCATAGTAAAATATGGAGAGTGAAATAATTGACTTTTTAAATATCCTAATAAGAAACTTCAGGAAATTCAGGATTTGTATAGGAATCTAGATTAGAAAAAGGAAGAACCTTTAGAAATTTTACTCAACTCACCATTGTATAAGTATCGTTAGGAATTGTAACTTTATGATAAAATAATAAACTTTTCCTTTGCAGCCGATCTAACGTGGATACTTCTAGCTATTTACACGATTGTCCTATACGTGTTAAAATGTCTCAACAGCCACTTTAAAACGTTCTGAGTTCTAAGATTCAAACTAAATCGAATAAAACATGGAATTATGAACTAAAACTAAGCAGTCGTTATCGTCTTACGCTCCACTTCAACTTGGAATCGGGACGCGACGGACCGAGACACGCTTAACCATTCTGCAAATATACTTGTAATGTAAGAGCTTTTCAAATCTTGTCATAACTCTAAGTATATTTTAATCTCTTAATTTAATTGCGGTCGAAATTATTGTATAGTATCCGAATTCGTATGAGCTATTCATCATATTGTGATCATGTCACGTGATTAAGAGAAGGTAAGTATAAACATGTAATTTAGCAAACCTATGATGTTAAAATTGTTGAATATATATACTAATATTATCAAGCTGAAGAATTTGTTTGTCAGAACGCGCTAATCTCAGGAGCTACTGATCCGATTTGAAAATTTTTTTTAGTGTTAGATAGCCCATATATCGAGGAAGACTACACGCTATATATCATCCCGAAATTTCCACGGGAGCGAAGCCCTGGGGCGCAGCTAGTAAATAATATTTTTCTATATTAAAAGTTTGGATTATTTATAACAATAATGGTAGTTAAGACATCGTCTAGTTCTGTCGTATAATGATCAATGATGAATGATGTCAATTATACAGACATGATATGTATAAAAGAAAAGGCATGTAACCTTATACAAAACGGTTTAAAACCCCAAAATGTTTGCACATTCATTCCAAATATCGTGTCTAACTCTTATCAACACAATGATCGATACACTCCTTGCTACAGTCATCGTCGCACAATATGCAGTATACGACGGTCTGGTTCGCCACTCCTGTCTGACAGAGCGGTGACAAATGAACTGAGACCCTCCACGGATGCCGTATGCTTTGAGGACTTTAGTACGCAATATTATGCTTTTCAAATCTGAAATATTTTATGGAAAATGTTGAAAATTTTGTGTTAGGTTATTAAGTCGGAAATTCGACAGCCCCCTGCTTGTCCGACAGATTTTAATGAATTTAAAATAATTTTTATGTTTGTGTATGTCAATGAATATTATCATTATTACTTTGTTCTGTAATTACTAATTATTATTTGGTGTGATTATGTATTTTTTTTTAGTTTATGTTAATAGCTGACAATTCATTAATTCAATTTTACCATGTATTGGATCTTCGTTATCTAAATAAATAAAATAAATAAAAATAAATTAAGTTTCTTAGTATTTTAGGGATGAGGTTTGGCGAAGTGTTGCTCAGAAAGATTGTTATGAAAATGGAGATTACGAATGTTTACGATGTATAATGTATAATTTGGATGTATAATTCAACCTCCAGGTTGAAGGTTCAATTTAACAAATTAAATACATATTTGTCAACAACTGCAGTTTCTATTCAAATGTAATTTGAATAAACAAAATACTAAATGTACACTGCGTTACATTACAAATCACGTATAAAGTTTTAAATTAATCTAGCGTATGTATAGTTTGAGTACAGAATGCAGGCAATATTGGCAGAAGAGGGCTTCAAATGCAATTATGAGGCAGTGTGGCGCTCCGGGACGATCACCGACTATATCATATAGGGACAAATATTGTTTGTACAGCATTTTAACTAGATATCATAGTAAGTATATATTGCGTTGTTAAAGAGCAAAGTAAGCATATAGAATAGGTATCGTAGTTTTAGATCGTTAAGGCAATGACGTACTAACGGCCGTTTTCAATATTCTATCTTGTTTTGCTTACTAAAGTCAGACAAATCTATCCATTTGCACTTACTTTGATTTCAATATCCTACCGACGAATACATTTGCTATTACTTTTGTCTATCTATTGTCATATAATCTGACATAACAATCTATTCATAATCATTGAACATTATAGAAAATGACCGTTAATTGAGATGTTGCAACATCCCTATGTTGTAGGTATTTCTCGCTATATAATTTTATGAAATTATTTTATTATATGTAAAGGAAATTGCATATCATCAATACTGACTTTGAAGGTTTAAATAGAGGGGGAGTGGGAAGGATCAATAACGTAAGAAACATAGAAAGGCAAACGAGAAGAATTTATACAGATTTTCTATAAGGGTTTACATCCCTGATGCGAGATTGGCTTAAATCATGCATTGCTGCTTTAAGCGATCTTGTTGACATTTTATATCTGTACTAGCAAACCGTCCCGCCTTCGCACTTACTATATTATGCATGTTATATACACCTTCTTCTTGAGTCACACTATCTATTAAAAACCCGTATCAAGATCCGATTGGTAGTTTTAAGGGCCTAAGCATACATAGAAGCGAATAGCGGGCAGCGACTTTGTTTCATACTAAGTATGTAATGATTTGTTAAAGTTTGAAATACAATATAATTATTATGTTTTTCGAAATGGGGAAGTTGAGAGAACTCTGGGAATAGAAGAAGCAGATATGACGGACTTATTAGTGAATGGAGTTTTATTTTTCAACTCACAACGAATGAAATAGGAATAATAGAATCTATCTGTTAATGAAAATCTATGCATTATTACAATTGATTTATGATTCTTAAGTATTTTTGATGAAATTACAAGTAAGAAAAAATAAAATGTAAGTAAGATTATAAAACATAATATTCCGAGAGTTGGCATCAGCCAGGTCTGCTGTTCCATGCCGGGTTAATAAGAGGGTATGGGACAAGTTTTCAGCTTGAAATACCTACCCAAAAATTGGTGCCCGGTCTCGGACTATAATGCATATTTTTAAAAATTTAAAAGAGTAATTTTTTTCAAGATTAAAATGTTTGTTCAGTTACAAGAATAATACAATATTGCCATTGTTAATTCGAATTGCAACAATCCACGTTTTATATAACTTCCCGGGTACTTCCGACACGGTCAACTCATACCGATGCGTTGTATAGTTGTCTGACAGTTGTTTAAACAGACACTCATTACCGACACGGGATAGGGTCGAGTTCGGTTATTACATTCATATTAATGGAATGAGATTGGGAGATAACTAAAACTATGATACTTCACTTATTTTGCTTACTAAAGTCAGACAAATCTATCTATTTACACTTCCATTGATTTTAATATCCTATCGACGGATAGCCTTTGCTATGACTTATGTCTATCTAACGTCATATAATCTGAGATAACAATCTATCCATTATCTTTGGTACATTATTGAAAACGCCCGTTATTCTATACATTTTATTATTTGTTTCAAATTTTAAACTGGAATTACAATTCACGTTTTATATAACTTCCCGGGTACTTCCGTTCCGTACAACTCATACCGATAGCGTTGTATAGTTGTCTGGCAGTTGTTTAAACAGTCGCTCATTACCGACAAGGGATAGGGTCGAGTTCGGTTATTACATTGATATTAATGGAATGAGATTAGGAGATAACTAAAACTTTATTGAAATTGAGTTTGAATTAAGTTAAAACAATTGATTCAAGAGGTATTTTATTAAATTTAAAAAAGGGACATTTTATTCATATTTTGAATAAAATATTCAATGTATAGAAATGGTTTTATTATATGTATAAATATGTCTATTAACATTTCCTGTGATACAAGAAAAGTTTAAAATATTGCGATCGTAATACCGCAGAGATATTCATTACTACATATTTCTCAAGTTTTGATAAATTTACTATTGGATTAGGGTTTACACAAAATCTTACACTTTGTGCGCGCCTCTTTAAAATACAGAATTTAATTGCGCACGCGAGCGAAGCCACGGACGGAAAACTAGTTATGCAACAAATAAAATAAAAAAGAATACTACAAAACCCCGAAATCCTTCAGCAATGGGGTATATACTAACTATATACGCAATAAAACCGCGGGGCCTGTTAATATTAAAAAGCATGTCAATCTTGATAGAAATAATGTTAAAAATACATGACAGGTATAATATTTTCAAAAAGAAATTCCATCGAGATCTTATTCAATGTTAAAAAACTCTTAAGCTTTACATTACATTGAAGTTTAAACTTTTAAATCGCCAAGAAAAACTGCCAAGCTCAACAGACTATTCATTAAAGTTACATAAACTGAACTTTACTGATCTTAAAGGTTTTTTAGACGGGTATCCATTTAGGATTTACTTCTTATAGATTTACTAGCTGTGGCCAGCGGTTTCACCTGCGTACAGGGACTGAAAAACCCAAAAAAGTATCTTTAAATTGCGGTATGAGGTCATACCGAAAAATAACGGTTACCGCTTTACGGCCATTTTCAATAATGTATCAATGATTATGGATAGATTGTTATGTCCAATTATATGACAATAGATAGACAATAGTCATAGCAAATGTATCCATAGTTAGAATATTGAAATCAAAGTAAGTGCAAAAAGATAGATTCGTCTGACTTTAGTAAGCAAAACAGTGGATAGATAGAATATTGAAAACGGCCGTTAGTCAATATCCAAATTATTTGGGTTTCTACTTCTTGTGTACTCGTATAAAAAAGGTATGAAAGAGGATATACGGATATTAACCGCGCTTTTATTCACGTCCAGTCTAGTACAAATTTTCTCATCGATTTGTTAAGCTTTTTTGAGGCACAAAAATACATGCGCCTTGCGTTCACGGTACCGATATCGCATACCGGTTAAATGAAGATATACCTTTACCTTTGTTTTATTAAGGTACACTTATTTTATACCGATACCGTAACCCTATACCGTAACCGCTTTCAGTCCCTGCCCGCGTATACCTGCTTTCGCCGTTCCCGTGGGTTTTAATCAAAATCCTTTCTTAGCGGATGCCAAAATCAACATTTAGCTGAATGCCAAATTTCAGCCCGATCCGTCCAGCAGTTTGGACTGTGCGTTGATAGATCACTATGTCAGCCATTCAATCAGTCAGTCCTTTCGAGTTTCTTAAAGATATTAATCGTATAAAGAATAGATATAAATCATTTAAAGATTATAATTATGCTTCAACAGGGTACTAAATAACTAACTAATAAGTATGTCGTATGATAATAAAAGCATGGTTTCAGCAATTTCTTACACGTTTAATAATAAATGTATCCTACTAATATTATAAATGTAAAAGATTGAACGTTTTGTTTGAATATTTGCATGTTAATTACGCTGCATGTACTGATTCGATTTTAATGTAATTTCTTATACACATAGAGTATTATTTGGATTAGGATCCTTTTTAATGAATTGAACGTGGCGGGCATTAGCTAGTAGGGGCATAATTTGGATCACAAATAATTATAATTTAAATACGCAAAATTATCAACATTACCTTCAAAAACAAGCTACAACAGGCAATTCTAGTTACAAACGCATCCCGAAGGTAAGTAAGTATTGTGTATACGGTGAATACGTAGCCGAAAGCCATCATAAACTCTGAACAACACCTTAATTAAAAAAGAAAGAAAAACAAAGAAGTGTTCTTATAAAATTTCACTAATTTTCGTCAAGTGTAGAAAGTGTATTCGCGTCCCTTAGTTACACGGCAGGGTATTTGATAGTCTCAATTTCCCCCGGGGCCTATAAGTACAATACCCAACGTGATTCGCAGTAAAACTCGGATCTTTCCGTTCTAACGAATGCACTTACTCACGTGCAATACTTTTGGGGCAAACTAGCACCACTGAAGTGTACAGGTATATAAGGGCCGTATTTAGAGGGACGGCACCAGGAATTCGCTTGAGATGTTATAATTGGTACCTTGTATAAGCGGTAAGCTAAGCGTAATTGCTAGCGGTAGCGGGAGACCTCTACGATAATACGTAGTACACTATATATTCACCTAATATGACGTATTGAGTGGTTGAAAACCACGATGCAATTTCATTATTTCCTAAGCAAGTTTATATGTGAGAATGAGATAAGTAATATAAATTTAACTAAAACTGCCATCGTTACAAAATTGCAATTAAAAATTTTAGTAAAATGATGATTTTTCCCTTTATTACTCCAGATACTATACTTACAAATGATTAATTAAAAATATTTAAATCTACAAGTTTTCAATATTTTTTATATTAATAACTCCTAATAATTTTGCGTATTTAATGCTTGGTTATCAATATCAGGACATTTTTTAGATTTTCGTATTATTGGTTAACTAAATAAATAATAAACAAGAAAAGGCCGCTAATTAATTTTAATTTTAAATATTTTTATAAAATATAATACTATGCCGCTACGAAAAGCTAATAGTAAACTTATATAGCGCAATTGAAGCAGTGTCTTCACAGAGGACGTTGACTTAAAAAATATATTTAAGTCTGTCTCTGTCGCGCACGTATAATGCTATACTCTTCCGTAAATCGAAATCAAAGCTCGTCGCGATTGAAGCGCTGTGAAGTTGGTGAGTTAGCAAACTGCCTGAAGTAAGCTACAAATTATCGTGCGTTCTGAATGCTGAACTACAGAACAACAAAATTTTGTAACTTAAATTGTTTTTATTTTTTAAAGTCAGAAAAAAGTAATTAAATATTAGACGGGACAATAACGACTTTTTTGTAGGATAAAGCCATAAATAAGTTAGATATTCTCCAATATATGTAAAATTAAACATAATTTTGTATGATATTCCAAGTGTCATTGAAACGGTTCGGTTGACTTGAGATTTGAGTATTTACGATCACATAGGTGCAGAACGTACCTGCATATGGCGGACGCTCAGTTTATGTTTATGTCAATAAGGAACTGATTTTCGTTTGCGCGGGTGAGGATTTAATAAATATCTGTTAACAAGAATGTGGCAGTGATTTAAGTGAATTGTGTGTTTATTTGTGATAATGTTTTTCGTCACTGGACTTATCAGAAACTGCATATCTTCAGTGGATTTATAAGGGTATGTTTTGTATGTTTCTGTATATATTAAAGGAATGACTGAAAAGTTTTCATAGAGGATGTGTTAGGCCAGACCTAATTCATATGTAGACATAGGAACGTTAGGTTTAGTCCAAGAATGACTAAACATATCTCAATCTTAGTTCTAGAATTCAAACGAGTTCGTAGGTTATCAGCAGATGATAAGTTTTTGCAAATAATATCGCCTATTTTGAGTTTCTTTAAGAAAAAAGGGCAATTCTTGTTTAAATAACACTGAATACAACACAAACATGAAATAGTATAATTTATTTTCTTTTGTAATTCATACAATCAGAGCTTTCAAACACGCAAATTTTTGCGAAACATTCTTTAAATACTTTCGGTTCCAATGCTTAAGCTATATATCCTTAGATTTTTTAAAATCGTACATTTTCATAAAACATTGTATTTAAGTATGTTATCGCCATTACTAAATGAAATGTACGCTTTCGAATTATAGTGTAAATTATTAAAATCGAAAATATAGTTGACATTACAAATTTTTTAAATGTCAATGTTTCCTTTCAAATACAATCTCAGTAGGAACTAAAAACCTTTATACCGATTTAGAAATAATAAATAACCCATACCAGCCCTTCAGTAACCCATCTAACTAATCAGTAATAATTACAGTTTAGGAGTTGGTTATCAAAACAAACATTAAACATTATTTATCTGTGAGGAGATGAATTTGGACTTGTTTATGAATTGGACACATGTGTATCATTACTATGATTCATGTGCCATATGTAGCTAATGATTTATGAAAGTCTTTTCTTAAGATAAATATGAATTGATACCGGAAATGTTTGGTACAATATGGGGATGTGTAGATGTTTGTGGTATTAGTCATCCTTCTAAATAGGTATATCTAAAATTTGGGAATTCAATCACATTCTTTCATGGTGTGTATTTTGAGCATACTAAATGTATTGTTTTTTAAAAGAATAATGCTTATAAATGTTATACTAAAAATTTGCATTGACCTTGAACTTCCTTTATATTTAAGTGATTGCACAAAATTACTTTGCATTGAATTCTAAATCGGATCAGCTTTTTGGACTTGAAAATTTTGCCTATATTTTTTTTCCTAATTTATTCTATAACATTTGAAATGTTCCTTCAATAAAAATCATAGGATATGAACAATATTTTGCCAAGTAAAATGTGTTCCACTGGGTGAAATTTTTTAAGTAAAAATTAGTTGAGTTTATGTATGTCGGTAGTCCTATGTAAAATTTTTGAAAACAGAGTAAAATGATGTGTCTTGTAACATTGATATGTGCATAGGTATTCATTAAATATTCACTGTTAGAATATTTTTTCATTTAATAAGATCTTCAAGATAGTTCTATTAGTCTTGTGGTGGCTAAATTTCAATGAAATTGCTTATGCCTGATTCCTAAGTAACTTTAATGTTAGTTTATCTATTTGATAGTGATAATTGTTTAGTAACTGTGGCAATTGCTTTGCTGAGCAATGCATCATTGTCAAATTTAGACTGAAATTTGCATGACAGTTAACCATAATGAATACATAACTATTATAATCATAAAGTATACAAAAATTTTGTAATGTTTAATTTAATAAATTATAATACTGAGGAAACTCCAGGCATTAATCTTGAAAGCGAAAAAACAACTGTTTGACATACATCATGTAGTGTACCTAGTCTAGCCATAAGTTCTGTTACAAAGAAAATATCCGATTATTTCCAAAAAAATAATTTTATTTGAAAGTTTTATATATGATTATTAATAGTGGAAAATATATGTTAATGTAC
>LQNK01001317.1:120031-230225 GCA_001586405.1 Phoebis sennae
GGAATCGGCAAAGATAACACCTACGTACCACAATTTTAAAATTGTATAAATGAGCGTTAAATTAAATTATATATAATTAATGTCATATTTTTTATAACAACTATGTTCATTTTGTAGTCTACGCGAGCGAAGCCGCGGGCAAAAGCTAGTAATCATATAAAATTTCAATTTGTGCTAAGAGCTGTGAGTAACTAACATTGTGGGTAATAAGGATGTGACAGGGTTATTTCGGCCCATTGCAAAAAGAGGAACTAACAGATGGTGCTGCCATTTCATATTGGTTATGCTAAATTTGCCTCTTATTTTAGCACATATAGTATTAAGCTAACAATGTTCTTGGTCTTAGCCTATGTTGATTAGTTTCAAATTATTGAGTAAAGAGTTTAAAGGGGGAGAAAAATCATGCTATTGTCGATTACATTTTTTGGTATAATTAAAACAATAAAATGCATCTTACCGTTGCACTTACAGCCTCTTTTCTCAAAGCATGAATTTGCAAATATTTTTATTTGCTTTCTCAAAGCAATAAAAGGGTCGTGAAAATTCGCAAGTATTCTCATTCTTTATATATTTATATATCTCCATAGCTGCGTGGGAATTAGACGATTATGATCGCGATTTAATGTTCGTTAACAGTTAACATTTAATTAGCACCGTAAATATCGTCGATTGATTGCAATTTTCTAAGCTTAGCTTTAAATTGAAGTACTTTAGTTATTTATATTTGTAGTAAAATTGGATACTGTTACGAATATATCATCAACTAGCTGATCCGTGCGACTACCCTCCCGTAGCATAATGTTTTATATAGATAGCCTATAAAGTATAGCCTATGGTACTCGTGGATAATGTAGCTTTCGAATGGGAAAGAATTTTTAAAATCGGCCCAATTGTTTTTGAGTCTATTCATTACAATCAAACAAATAAAGTTTTATTCTTTATAATATTAGTGCTGATAATCCGTTACAGCTTTTACGACGAAAGATTTGGTGTCTTTGACAATCGGTTCAGTTTGGCGAATGTATGAGGTAACAAACCTATCTGTATTAATAGGTTCGGATTGTTGGGACAGTTCTTGATCGACCGCAGTGTCATATTCGTCTGGAAACACCGCATGTGGTAATCGTTTCAGGTAGGGTTGCCAACCGTACTATAATATATAGTATATACGAGTATATCGGGCCAGCAATCCTCGGTACCCAAAAATCCCGTAATTTTCACCCGTGTTTCCACCCCATTTCTACCCGTGGGTGTCGTAAGAGGCGACAGAGGGTAATTCTGTTGCATAACATCTTCAGCAGTAAAAGAGTGGGAGCCGAGCATTGCACGATCGGGCCAAGCTCGCTCCGGTGTAAGTATCACCCCCGCAGCATAAGACCGGCGTGATGCAGTATTGCGCTGTGTTTTGTACGGTGAACGTGTCCGGAGGCTTGTATTCCCATCCCGTCCTGCTCCCGTCTTCCGTTCTGTTCTGCTCCTTTCCCAACTTCCTATGATTAGCCCTCTCTACTTGAAGTTGAAGTGACTCAACACTTGAAGTGAATATTTTGTTCTAATTTGTCACCTCCCGCTAACACTGAATACGTACTGAGTTGTCCGCGGCTAATTTTCCATAAAATATTTATTTGAAGTGTACTATATTTTTTTCTGACTTTTTTTTGTTGAACAGTACTATATTTTGGCGAGTAAATGTTGGCAACCCTAGTTTCAGGGTTCAACCGTACGTGGCAAGAAATTGCGCGTAAATCGTGTCCTACGGTTGTCCCCTTTCAATGAGTTAAAAGTTGTGGTAATGTTATTTTTTTTATTGTATGTTGTGTGAAAAAATGGTTCGTTATTACAAAGCTTGTGTTTATGTTTTGTATTGCCAGGATTTGAAATTGTTGGGTTAAATATTTTCTTAAGTAATTATTGGATAATTATCCTTGCTACCTATGTTAACAAAAATTTGGATTGCTTTAAGAAATTAATTTAATCTTGCTAGTTGCTACTTATCTCTGGATAATATTTAAATGTACTCGCTATTTGTTTGGTGTTGTATTTCCGTACTTTAGTTGTTGTTTTAATTTCGCTCTCTCTATTTTCTGAATGTGTCTTTTTAATGTGTACAATATGTATAATGTTCCTTCATATCTTCAGCCTTTTGGTTTAATTTAATTTTGTATTTGCTTGCGTACACAATAAAGAATATCCATTTCATTTCATTGGAATACGCATTATACATTTCATAAGTAAATCGCTTTTGGATTCCCATACAACAATTTTTTTATGATGACCTATTTATATTTTATTTAAGTAATTATTTTCATAATAAAACAGGATGACTGAGAATATGCTCAGTTGCTTAATACATAGAACTTTTCACGCGCAGCGTCTGTGATGTGATATGCAGTCCTTTCATAAAGTTAATTTATTTAATTATTTAATTAAATGTGTTATAAGGGGGGGTCCATTACTTTCAAGAATATCCTCGATATTTACCATGCAATCTCCCTTGTGTATTGTAGAGGGTAGTGTAACAGACACCAAGCCATAAATCGAATATTACACATCTATCCACTTTAGGGAGCATATAGCATAGAGCATATTAAAAATCAAAACAACACAAGAATATAACTTTCAATATATAAATAAAACAGAAATCTAGCGACATTGTAAAAAAGTCTGTTTACGGATAGGTATTCAAAGCGCATATAAAATCATCATTTATGATAGTGAATTTAGGGTTGTATGATCAAAAAATGTTACGAAATTGACTGAACCCAGTAAATTTAATTAACTCAATTTATTTGCATGCTGTGAGTAATGAGTATCATAGCGGAACACGTTGGATTTTTTTTCTTGTAAATTTGTAATACTATATAAACCATGTTTTCAAGCAAATGAAAAATTTATTATTATTACCTAACACATAAAACTTGAAGAATTCCACCATTCCCATACAAATAATTTCAAACGCTCCGAATAAAAGAAACACCGCACCGTAGAAGCCTGCGAGACTCGGTACGGTTTTCACCGCCATAACGCTTAAAACCAGCGATACAACGTCATTATGGGAGTTTTTGTTGCGATCAGTTTATGATAGTGAATTTAGGGTTGTATCATCAAAAAATGTTACGAAATTGACTGAACCCGTTCAATTTATTTAATTCAATTTATTTGCACGCTGTGAGTATCATAGCGGAACAAGATGGATATTTTTTCTTGTAACACTATTTATACCATGTTTTCAAGCAAATACCGAATTTATTATTATTACCTAACACAATAAACTTGAAGAATTCCACCGTTCACATACAAATAACTTCAAACGCTCCGAATAAAAGGAAACACCGCACCGTAGAAGCCTCCGAGACTCGGTACGGTTTTCACTGCCATAACGCTTAAAACCGGCGATACAACGTCATTATGGGAGTTTTTGTTGCGATCAGTTTATCGCTTAATCTCGTATAAAATATTATCGTGTAATGCCTTCATTTCTAAGTACCTTGTGCATTTACCGGGGCTTAATAAGCTTCCGCTCGTGTTAAGCTCGTCTAGTCGCTTTCTTGCTTTTCTAAATGGTAACGCGCTATAATTGTTAATGTACGAATTAACCCTAGATCACTAAACGTATTTTAGTAGTTACAGACACTAAACGTTAGTGATTTTGATTATTTTTATTTGAGATATCAATATTCTTAAGGATATTATTTATTGGTAAAAAAGTAGACTTATGATGAAAGTTATGATTAGAGGTATTCAAATACCGAAAAAAATCTCAAACACCATAAGAAATTATTTAATTTGCTCTATATTTATGCAAAAATGTATCCAAAGCAAATAGCCAATTTGTACATATGCGTTTCGATCAGGGTTTGTGAAACCTATATAATATTATACGAAAAAATTAAAAAAAATCTAAATTTCTCAATTATGTTTGTCTTATTAAAACCTAATTCACTGAACATTATCCTGTCATACTAAAATTTCGCAATTTCTCGAAAGATATTATAAATATGAATGCGAAATAGGGATAAGTTACTTAAAGCTAAGGCACTGGAAATGAAATATTGGGAACAGTGATTGAACATTGCCTGCTTTGACATAAAAAAAAACTAACGAATGCATAATAGAATGCGAGACTAATGTTAAGTGAAGGGTTAATTACGTCGTATCACAACTCTGGTTCACTTTGAACGTAATTAATTTATAAAATGTGGGTGCATGTTTGTTAAAGGCGGATACATAAGATCGTGTTATACATAAATTTTATTGATTAAGCATTTTAAGCTTTAACGGTGTTCCGTTTTTAATTATTGACTGATAACCGATTTCGAAGAGCCGAGACTTAATAAGACTGTATAATGACGCAGTTTCCATTTATTTATATTCATTTGAAAATAAATTACGTTACTCTTAATTGGACATTACTTCGAACGTCATTCAAGAACGTACATTGAATTATACAGTCATTAATAAGAATACCAATGTTAAGATATACAATCTTCTATTCATTCATAAGAATATTATCATTGAAAACTATCAATTAGTCCCTAACTAGACTATTGTACATAGATGCACACGCATTTTATAGTCACAGATGGTGCCCCTTTTAAAACAAAGCCAGATGCGTTGTTTTGTTGTGCTAAAAAAACAAATTGATGGTTTCCATGATAATGTCAAACTGACCGTGAATGGGATAATTGAATAATTTTGTTGTAATGTTATTTAAATTTTGAGTACGATTCTATTACTACATATTGTTTTTATGAAAGAGTTTACGTCGGATGATAGACTTTTACCTTGATAGCTTATGCGTACGTGCCTATGGTTTAAAATTAGGGTTTATAAATCAATTTCGAAATTTCATTAAAATCCGTTCAGTAGTTGCAGCGTGATTGACGCTCAAATATCCAAACATATCAGCCTTCAAACTTCATAATGCACATTTATAATATCAGGATAATATTCGTTTATAAAGTATAGGAACTATGTAGTAATAGTTAAATGTCAACATTTTTCAATGTGATGTGATCATCCTCCTTTTTTCGTATTCCAAGTTCGGCTTTGCTCCAGTAGTATATCTATACTAATATTATAAAGCTGAAGAGTTTGTTTGTTTGTTTGTTTGAACGCGCTAATCTCAGAAACTACTGGTCCGATTTGAAAAATTGTTTTAGTGTTAGATAGCCCATTTATCGAGGAAGGCTATAGGCTATATATCATCCCGATATTCCCACGGGAGCGAAGCCCTGGTGCGCAGCTAGTTATATATATTATGTTATATTAAGGCTTAAATTCATTAGATATAATGTATGTCAGATTCCAATGGTAAAAGAATTTTCCATACCGGTCCGGCAGTCTCCGAGCCTATTCAATTCAAACATCAAATCTTTCCTCTTTATGATATTAGTGTAGATTTAGAAGTTCGATTGAAGGGTTTTGAATTGACCTAACGGCTGCTATTCTATGCCGTGATATAATCAGCTGGGGCTTTCTATGTGCCCTCTGAAACGCCCTCCCAGTTCAAATGTCACTAAGCGGTCACCCATTTTGAGACCAACTGCGTATTATGTTGTTTTAAATAGCTTACAATTTATGGATTGCTGACTGAACTTCCAAGCGCTTCAATGCGCACTGACCATAGTAACCACTAATGCCAAGAGGCATCTAGAACTTTGTAGTTTATGGGTCACGCTGAACCAAAACGTTCTTGAAACATTTAAGTATATTTTATAGAACACCGACAAATTGGTAAGTTTTCGAGCGACGCGCTAATATATCTACGAGTGTCTCATTAGGAACGGCGTTTTATTACATTCAAATGACTGCCGAGATCATATTTTATAAGTCAAAGTGTCTCCTTCTTCAAGTCGTATTCAATTTTTGGGTTTGTGAATCTATTTTCGTTTTTTCAGTATCGATTCTATAGAGCAAAACTAGTGGTGTGAATGAAACCTGCATAGCTTTAAAACTGCGAATTTGGTGAAAAGCGTAACAGTTACTCTTGCTGTGCCGTAATAGTTTTGTTTGAATGGCAATATCCGAGCTTTTATCGTTGTTGAAGGAGGAGGGAATTTATTTGTACGTTTGCAAATTAAAGTTCAGTCATCGATTTGTAAAAAATAGCCTAGTTTTTTCGTTTCAGGCGGATGTTGGTCAGTTTCGTTGTACGCTTTTCTTTTAAATTCTTTTGCTTTGTTGGCAGGTTTGATACAGTTGACGTATTCGTTAACACGAGTGTCTATACTACATCTAGAGTTTTTCTTGTTGTGCTTTCGATGTTTGTTGATCAAATAATCATTGATCCAGTGTTTTCTATACTAATATTATAAAGAGAACATTTGTTTTTTTGTAAGTATTTTTGTAATGTTTTCAGACAAAAACTACTTCAAGGATTTTAAAAATTTCTTCTTAGGAAGTTGCATCTTCACTGAGTGACGTAGGCTATATTTTAGACTATCAGTATGATAGGGGTGCGAAGCCACACAGAATAACCGGTTGAAAATAAAATTAATTTATCTTTTCTACACTGAGAAAAAAATGATTTTTGTTTGTTTCTTTAAATTAAATAGGCTCCGAAACCAGTGGACCGATTTGAAAAATTCTTTTACCATTAGAAGCCTACATGATCCCTGATGAACAAAGGGTATATAACATTATTACATGGAACAGCTGGTATCGAATAAAGCAAAACACTATTATGTACTAAACGCTATATTAAATCTGAATAAACAAGCCTGCGTGCATTTCCTGATGTGTCGAAAGATTCAGATATCGCTTACAAGCAAACACTCCACTTTTATTGGTCTATTTGTTTATAATATCGGAGAACGAGTTAGGTTGAGGACAGAAGTGGGACAGGCGGCAGACATGCGTCGCTACCCGCTGTTGAAATAGTCGCGTTTGGTTAATGTGACTTTGTGAATACTGTGTCCCATATTTGTTTTATTCGGGTTTAATTCTCATAGGCTGCTTCGTTGGTCTAGTGGTTGAACTTTTGACTACAGATCGAGGGGTCTTGGGTTCGATGCCCGGGTGGGGCCAAAATTAATGTTATTGAGATTTTTATAACAAAAAAGTCTCAATAGCAGTCCTGAGTCTTGAAGCTGGCGGTGTGAACACCCCCTTGCCTCGATGAACGCGTAAAGCCGTCGGTCCTGCGCCTGATCTCTCTCGGACGTCGGTCTGCCGTACCATCGGATTATGAGAGTGAAGGAATAGAGAGTGCACCTCTGCTTTGCGCGCATACTTGTGCACTATAATATATTTTGCATACCTGGCTGATCTCTGTTGAGCAATCTCAATCGGTCGGGGAGGCATTATTTCATTATTTAGTGCTTATATCACCAGACGGAGAAATATTTTCGTTGGAGGTCATGAGACAATAATCCAAAACTTTTCACAATTGTTTGGGTTCTTTCCTTCGAAAGTTTTTGTTTTAGGCCTTTTTTTATTCCTCAATATATTTACAGGACATTTAGCACGTGAAAACAATGGAATGTAAAACCAAGTTAAATAATTGATCTTTCTTAGTTATATGTTTTGTACGTTTAGTTATTAATTATTATGGGACAGTAAATCCTACTATTTAATATGACAAATGTGAAAGTTTGGCCGTTTAGATTTTTGTGCGTCAATCACGAACTTCTGAACGGATTCTAATGAAATTTTTACGGACGGGATAGATATTTTTTATAGCAACGAATTTTATATGAACGCATCCGCGAACAGCAGCTAGTTAAGAATACGGATCATAAATGTAATCTTATTTTGAGTGCCTTAACACGTATAACACCGTGCATATAAAGTAACTAGCTGTGCTCTGCGGTTTCACCTGCGTATATCTGCTTTCTTCGTTTCCGTGAGACTTGATTAAAAATCCTTTCTTGCCTACTGTCATAACATCTCCTTTCATGCCAAATTGCTGTCCAATGGTTTGGGCTGTGTGTTAATAGGTCAGTCACCTTTGCGTTTTATATATATATTGACGAAAAAACAATACTTATATTATTTTAAAATATCCTCAAATTCGTCCAAATCGCAAATAACCCAGAATAGTTTTGTTTCTATTGATTTTACTTGGATATAAATTCCTGAAACGAAGCGACGGTTGTAAAGGAGTCGTAAAGGTAGATAAGCTTTCGACGAAAGGTGGCTGGCCTTTAAATATCGGCTTATAATGAACTTATACGCTTTGAGTTTTATCTGCGAGGTTGAGCTGAGTTGTCGGTAACAGGACTTCATGAAAGTAGCGGTTGAAGAAAATTGATGGACGATTTTGATATTAAGATTAGTGATGCCATTAAATAACTTAGTTTTAAGCTGTTTATAATTTCTGACAATTTATAAGTAACCAGCTTAAGTCTGTGGGTTAACTATAATATATAACCTAAGTTTGGGGTCTAAAAATTGTTAAAAAATTATCGCACTACACCTCACCTCATCAATCCAGCTAATAGCCTATGTATGTATGTATGTGTATACGAAATTTCATCGACATTGGTCCAGAAGTTGGGGCCTAATTGACATGCAAACTTCTAAATAAAATCCATTTGTTCATCCAAATATTTGTAGGATACCCGCATTTTCTAGCCATTCTCTTTCAACACCATTTTATCTTAAAACTGATTGAGAACCAGCGACACTTTGGTGTTAAAGGTGCTCAGGGACGGTGGGCACTTCACAAGTGACACGTATACTTTGCTTGCTCTCAATTTCTTGCACTAGTTTCAAATGTTATTGAATAATAAATTTTTGTCTTAACCTATTTGCAATTCAACAAGATTTTGCACCGACTTTGTTTAGATTTCAGCAGAGATAAAATAAAAGTTATTGTCTACTTTTTTGTTCTTGTGATAATATATCGATCATATCATAGTTAGTCACAATTCAGTATCTGAGTTAGAGTTTAAGGGATATATACATCATTAGACCTTAACTGCAGAGCTTATTCAGTTGATTTTCAAGGAGTTCCTTAGAATATCTTCCACATGGATAATCAGACTTGAACTACACTGACACCACCTTCGAATGCAAAAAGAATTTCAAATTGGTCCATAAATATAATACGGTCGAATATAGAACCTTTTCCTTTTTTTTTGAAAGTCGGTTAAGAAGTGTCTCTTAAATTGTTTCATGTACACTTGTTTTCAAAGGTATAACTTAGGTTCGGCTCGTAGCATACTTAGTTTGAGGTACGCCTAAATCACAGAGTGGTACGCAAAATCCATGTGTAATATTTAGTCCATATTTTTTGTGAAGGTCGTTGACTCTGCAGCACTTAAAGTTTTTTCTGCAATCTCGTCTTTTGAAGTTCATTCGAGCGAGAATGGTACGCTTTCAACTGGGTTATTGTTATAAACTCCGCTATAGAATGTTGGTAATATTTGACAAAATGCGTTCCTTTAGTTGCTCATGATTATAATGCCTCGCTAGTGTGCGATTCAACAGACATAAAAGGATGCAGTACTACACAGTGTCCTTAGTGGTTTTGTGTGAATAGTGGGTCATGTGATTCATGATTATATTTCTCGGCGTATTTTTAATTCACTGTCATATATCGGATGCAGTTGAAAGAATGAGGCGCACGAGGCTTCATTTCAGCAATTGTTCTCCAATCGTCTCTGAAAACATCGTCTTTGATCGTCTTTGACAGCTGTCAGCTGACAATGTAAACAAGCTCCGTATATTTAAATTCCGTTAAAATAGTAATACATAAATATGTGTGAATATTAATCCTGAATTTCGTTCAATGACTACTAAATACCTTGTGAAAGTGTTAGCAGAGTGATTTGTGTCATGTGTGAAACTGCGAGACACAGCTAGTTCTATATGTATTGATTATCCTGATATCCAAATCAGGAGATTCGTTGTATTTTCATCGGTCCCTAAATTAATATTCATATTTTTTTATCTATTGACCAAGCGAAGGTCTTAGAGTCGAGATGATTGGGCGGTTGTATGTTTGTATGAAAGTATGAGAAACTTTATCTGTGTGATTTTGTTTTTATGATTTTCATATGAATATAGGCGAGTGGGTTATCAAATGAAAGGTCTTGATTCATACATTGCAACACAAGGTCCAGCTCGGGGCGAGCCACTAGTATATTCAGAGTGAGGAGACTCAGAACAATAGAGACGAGGAAAATTGCGTGTAAAGATAAAGTACTAAAGATTTACAAATACATTCAAAGTATAGGTAATAAATATGTCAAAAGAATTGGATTAACGATTTAGTTGAACATACTAGTTCAAATCCACTATTAAATTCACATAAAGTTAAACGTGAACTTGAACTTATGAATAATCATTTTTTTTTATTAGGTAATTTGACGTATATCGTTTACCGGTGATTATCGGATTGATCGACGTGGAAATATTAAGCGATTTGAAAGTACGTTAAATTGTGGCTGAATATTTTATACAAATTTACGGTTTTAGGCTGTATTTCTATATTTTAATTCAATATAGTTATTAGTTACCTACCTATGAATCACTAAATATTAGGAAAGTAAGAGTACCATTGAAATGCTTCAAAATTTAGTACAGTTATTTGTCTACCTATAACTAAATATTACGAAAGTTTGGTTACCTTTAGAGATTGTCATAAAACAATACCATTTTCCGGAGTTTTCTTTACCCATATCTATCACATACGTAATTTAACATCAATCAAGCAAGTGACCCATATTTTAATTTTTTGTTTTCTTAGAAAAAGAAAACTCTTCATATAGAATTCGATGAAAACATTAATCGCAGTTTAGAAGGCACAATATTCCTTATTTGTATTTTTTGTGAAAATGCTTCGAATAACTAGCATAGCATTCAACGCTATGCACAAATCATCCTTGTTTTACCGTCTAGGACTCTAATGTTTTTACTATAAAAAATTTCGGCCACGTCGGCCAATCTCTACAGGGACCAGCCAACTGCGCGGGAGATATTATTGCGTGTGGGCAAGCACATCTGCACCCTCTATTTCTATGCTCTCATAACCCAGTGGGACGGCAGACCGACACGACTGGAAAGAGATCAGTCGCAGAACTGACGGCTTTACGTGCTCTCTGAGTCACGGGGGTGTTGCAACACCGCCAACTTCCAGACCCACTCGGGAATCCGACCCGAGACCCCTCGATTAATGCAGTTAAAGATACAACCACTAGGCCAACGAGGCAGTGTATTTTTTGCGAAATGTTTATTCATTATTTATTTATTTATATTGTCACAGTACGAGAGCGAGGAAAAGCAAAAAAATTATGCTTTCTTGCTCGACAATAACTGTCGGGAACAAATACTTTTATGTACTCATTGTGTAGTTCTGGAGCGACAATGACGTTCCTGATAATTTTTTGATTTTAATTTTAAGTAGAATTTATATATATATATCGAATAATTAACATAAAATTAACAACATTATGCACTAATCATCCTTGTTTTACCGTCTAGGACTAATGTTATCGCTAAACTATGTTAGTAGGGGAAGGTAATCGAGTAACCGATTGTTTACAACTGTGTCGCTGTCATTAATTAAATATTACTTATAAGGAGTGATTCATTGCCTTTTAACTCAACACTTCTATAGGTAAAAGGTTGTATATCAGTGTTATTTATTGAGTTGTCCTAATCCATCTGTCTATACGTCGATAAATTTAATGTTTCGAAGTATAGTTTTTGTCACAAATTTAAAGTTACATACAAAAATATCACGAAGCGTTAGGATTGACGACTCTGGCAATATGGAAATGGTCTATTGCGCGGGAGGGTGTGGGTTCGATTCCCACGAGTAGAAAATTATGATGTGATGAACGTTGTAATTTTCTACTGTATGGGTGTTCATGTATCTATAGTCCATAGTAGTGGGACTAGATGGCGTAGTGTTAATTGCCCAGGAATATTCATTTGTTTATAATATAAGGTAAATTAATAATAAAATAGACCGGGCTATAGTTTTATTAATAAATCTCCTCCAAAAATTTATGTACAATTTGCTGCACTTCTTGGCTTTATCAGTACAATGTTGATCCATTAAATTTAAGCAAAATATAATTTTTAAGATAAATCGTTTATGAAATTTTATAATAAATATTATACTATTCCAAACCTTGATGTGAACTTTTCCATTTCAGACATTTAGTTGCTGTGTGTGGGCTTCAAGATGACCTTCCAGATCTCACCCGTGAGTAATCATACATATTACCTACCTAGTAAAATAAAATTTATTTGAAATAATATTTTTAAATTCATATTTCTAATAAGCTTACTTAGGTTATACACATCACATACCGAGTTAAAAACAGCGCCATCTATGGAAAAGTGCAGTCATCTCTAAGATTCCTGTGGGTGCTCGCAGTGAACATATTTTAAAACGATGTGACTTATATGTGAAAGCCAAGATGGCGCTTCAAAAGCTTACAATTCCAGCACTAGATGGAGCCACACGCGTTTTTACTTCTGTTACGAGAAAGTGTTCAGGGATTGTGATTTCACTACCCCTCTACAGATGGCGTGGAAATAAAAAATGATCATACATAAACAAGTAAACTGGCAAGCTTATGACATTTTTATCACATAAATTCTAAACAATTTGTTAGGTCAATTATGGGGTCGTTATTCAAATAAATCTTACTGTACGTTAGATTGTGTTGGCATTTTCTTGTAAAATTAAAATGGCCACATAATGTTTTTGTTACGTAAATGCGGCACATCTGTTAAATTCGCGGAACGCTTCATATAGGGCTCATCAAGGTTCATTTTTCGTAAAATTTTATGAGCCACAGTATTATACTCTCGCTACATGTACGGAATTAAAACATTTTGGCACGGCGCCGTTTAAAGTATATTAAAAGATTGCATATGTTTTCATTGTAACACTGAATAATGCATTTTCATTTCCGCATCGGATATAGCTTTATTTGCAACAGAGCCAGTGCATAGTGGAGGTTTATTAATATTAATAAATCATATGTTGGCGTCATACCGATCCTCGGTCACAATAGATATCGTTTTTGAATCGAGTATCGGCCATATTATTGCGGTGACGATTTTAATTCCAGACATTCGTGAATCAAACATGAACCGCCGCTTCATTCGAATCAAGTCAAACTAGCATCTATTCTCCGTCGTATTGTCATGCATAGTGAATGAGTCAAGTCAGTGAAATAGGCTAAAATGTAGAACCTAGCATGTCTGGGATAAAGCTTTGTCGTAAATTTCGAGTGTGCTGCCGGCTGCCCCGCCTCGGGCGAACGGAGGGGCACCCACGCCTGTTCCGGATATTCAACGTAACGAATGGCTTTATTAAGACTAAATATTACAATTTCCGAGCAACTATTCCGATGGTTAGAATTGCTAATGCGGCGACGAAGGAGCCGAGTGAAAAGATGCGATTGCACCGAGGCAACCCGCCGGTGCCGGTTTCCTGTTTTATGAACGGCGAAATTGCAGTTTCACGCCGTGTTACTAAAGCTGGATGTTGTTCTTTACACTAATTTAAACTATTCATTCTGTAGCAGACGGCTCGGAAATTACACCGTTAGGATTTATTAAGCGTGCACTATTTTTTATGAGCGCGGATAGAATTTTATGATTTCTCCGGGATTAAGTGTTATAGCGCGGTTGAATGGATATTTGCTTAATGGAATTGTTTTTAGTGAAGGGTTGGCGTCTTTGGAGGACAAATTACTATGATTTAATATTGCTTAGTTATCTGCGGGTTGGTAATTTGTTAGTCCCCTTTCGGGGTCCGCGCCGGCTATTGTTGCTCCCGTCTTTTGTTCATTGCCCCCGATACGATAACATCTTGAATTATTATGATTAGGATTCTTTGCCAAGAGACGCTAACTAGCTGAAACGTTCATTAATGTTGAAGTTTACTCATTTGGAACGCAGTCGCTTAATGGGTCTATTTGTTATGGTATTCTTTTGTCACGAAATCCCTTGTAAATACCAAAAGTTGCCTACTGTTTAATTAAGTTTAATTATTTTTTCGCGATCATTGTAATACAGTTGTGGCCAAATTTTCGAGGTATTGTAGTCTATATTAACATTTATTTTGTTCAAATAAAATGAGTAGCAATGAAAAACGGCATATGCGGCGCGGGTGCGTGCCACCGCGTAATCGGTGCGTTGTTCACAATTCGGTAATTTTTGAATTAATACGATAAAGTACGTGCTCCGATTGACCAGCTAGATTAATAACGTAGCGACTGCTCGTAAAGTCAATGAAGTTAATATATCAGCCGGCCGTCATGTCACGCACCACTCGAAATGAGACTTTAATTTCATATAGTGGCCTGAAATTTATCGATAGACGGTGGCTTTTTCAATTAGTGGAAACATCCAATTGTCATTGTGTTTATAGTGTAATTGTCGGTTTGTTATCCATCCATCTTGACCGTTGTAATGGGTGGCCATCAGGGAAATGAATCGCCCGGCTGTCCGCTGGATCGGAACGAGTGCTTTGTGCTAGGCTCCGGCGGCGAAATTGCTTTTTGTTTTTTAATGTTGGGCGTACCGTGGCTTGCTTACATACCTAAAGGGTAGAGGACGCGAGCGATAAACCGCTGTAGATATTCGGTTATTGGAATTTTAGTTACTGTTTTGTTTACATAATATTTTTTAGATGGAAAATAAAAACTGTTAGTTATAAAAATATTAAGAAATAAAGAGTTATTTATTTATTTTTATACTGCCTGATAAACTCAAAAACGTTTGCGTATTATAATTTTAGGACAATAAATAGTGGAAAATGTTAAAAGTCTTACGATATATTTCCTATTTAATAAAATTGGAATTTAAAATATTAAACCCCAATCATTTTCATCCATATCCATATCCATCATCCATCACTTTCCATTCAATATTTAGTTATTTTTGTTTTCTTACAGATCCCATACCTTTGACCTGCAATTGAAATCCGACAGATAATTCAAATAATATGTTTCTATAGGCCTGTAAAAATCAAGATGTTTAAATAGCAAGGAAGTTGTATATAAAACATCGCAAATACTGTTTAATTATTTGTTCTGTTGGAATACGTTTAACATAATAAATAAATAAAAAAATATAATGGTCTTGTTTTTGTTTCATATTCTTTTAATTTGAAATTTTGAAATAGACGATAGATGAAGGTACATAATAGATAATTTGAATTTTCCAGTTATCTGATTGCAACGCTACCGTTGAAACGAAATGCAACTTTTCTCAAATTAATTGTATCTAACATCTGCTATTCCGGTAAAATCATAAATATCTAACCTCGGTGGCATGCTGTGAGTGCCACACCCCGTAGATTAGGCGCCGAGTGCTTCCGCGCATTTATCAATCTACCCGCAAGTTTATTACAATTTTTGTGGTGTAAATGCAATTGGAGTACTTTTGTTTGGATGGTTTTACAATTTATGAAGATTGTTTTGAAAACACTTAAATAAGAAAAATTAATTTTAAGACGAACTTATTATACAAAAATTAGGACAAAATCTAAAACGAATTTTCAGATTTAAAGCCGATTGTATTACAATATCAACGATTAGAGACACAAAGAAATACAAAGTTTTTAAGCTAATGTAAATGTCTGTGCACCCTTGGAGGCATGCTGTGCGTGCCACACCCCGTACATTAGGCGCCGAGTGCTTCCGCGCATTTATCAATCTACCCTCAGGTTTTATTACAATTTTTACGGTCTAAATGCAATTGTAGTACTTTTGTTCGGATGGTTTTACAACTGGTTGATTTATGAAGATTGTTTTGAGGACAATTAAATTAGAAAAAATAGATCTTAGACGAACTTACTATACAAAAATTAGGATAAAAATCTTTAACGAATTTTCAGATATAAGGCCGATTGTATTACAATATCAACGATTATAGAGATACAAAGAAAATACAAAGTTTTAAGCTAGTGTAAATGTCTGTGCACCCTTGGAGGCATGCTGGGCGTGCCACACCCCGTACATTTGGCGCCGAGTGCTTCCGCGCATTTATCAATCTACCCTCAGGTTTTATTACAATTTTTACGGTCGAAATGCACTTGTAGTACTTTTGTTGGTTTTACAACTAGTTGATTTATGGAGATGTTTTGTAAAGATAAGGATTGAAAAATCTGTTTACAAATCTTTTATGGCATTGCTTGTTCCAACGACTGCTAGAATAGTTATTAGCATTAGTAGTACAAGCTCTCAAAGAGCTTACAAAAATTGTATAGTAAAAGTTAATAAAGAAAATAAAATTGGTCATATTTCGATACCTACTTGTTTTAATATTAATATTTTAAATTATAATCGTTTGTGTAACTTAAAATATTCCGGTCTATTGACCATTATTAATTACAGTCATGAAAGATAAAGGAGGTATCATTAGAGTTAGGTCGTATTACCAAATCGAGGAAGTTACTGCAAACTACCAGCCCGCATCAAAATATGCTAAAGAGGAATAATATTCATGATAACGGTAATTATTGTTTCTTAATATACTAATTTGGTAATTGTAATTTGTATTCGTAATGTTTTCGGAAATTTGTGTCCGGTTATTTTTTTAGTTTAAAACGTGGAAGTTTCAATTAACTGTTGAATAATTCGTAGATGTTTGTTTACAACAAAGTAGGCAAATGTTTGAAATATCGATAAGGTTTATAATAAACGTATTTTTGAGATGGATACTAGATAGACAAATATAATTGTGAATATAAGTACGCAAAAAACTAAGAAGTTGATGTTTTTAAAATAGAATGGAATAAAAAATATGTATTTTTATTCATGTTAACTTTTTACAAAGTACTTATAAATATTAATCTTTTTAATTTACCACCATATTATTTATTTATTTATTATACTTTATTGTACACAACAAATTATATTAGTAATTATAGCTCCAAATAGAATATATAGATAAATAAATATAAGCCTTTACTAAAAAATTACTATGGTGCTATGTATGTCCAGTATCGAATGCGCAAGGCGTAATTACTTGATATCATGATATCCTATTACGCAGTAGGTCATCCATCAAGTGCCGATTGCCTACCGGAGCGCACACACCAGATTTGTACCCATCCGAGCCATCCTGCGGTTCCGACGTTAAGATGCGGACGGACCGCCTCATATAATAGTCTCTTTGAGGAAAGGAAGATGCCTTTGATCGTTGACGCGTTGTGATCCCACAAAAACAATGTTTATTTAGTGGGCAACGTCATTGGTAAATCGGTCAGGTTTGGGCGGTGTCACTTGAATGGGCTTGTTTCTATGAATGGGATAGGGTAACCGGTTTTTCATCGACTTTTATTTTATGTCTGGGGTGTGGACATCTGTCATACAGACAATTGAGTTTTTATAAAATTATACGTATAATTAGTTAAATAATTGAACAATGTTAGTAATAAAGAAGAATACACACAGTAGAACTTATATATTCTTTCACATTATTTCATATTTCAATGCTAACTAATCATTTAAGAAATAACAAGTGAGGTTCGAAACGTCTTTTGATGTCTAAACATCTTACAATAAATCTGCTTATTTTTAAATTATCACCGATTTACTATTTAATCGTTAAGAACTAATTCAGTTGATTATAATTTAGTTTGTTTTAATAACTTATTAGGTAAAACTATGATTTATTTGAAGATTTTATCGTATCGTTAATTAGAAGCTATAACATGTACAAGAAATGCGTCTTTCTAATAAACTTAACGAGATTGTAAATAGCACATCCCATAGACCCTTTCAGATTCTTATTGAAATATGTTTTGACACCATCTATTCGTAAACCTTACAATGGATTTTCATGTAATGCAAAATATGGTTTAGAAAATCCTACATTAGGTACATATATAGCTGGTATAGTTACACGAATGTAATAGGGGTCATTGCGTGTGTATATTACAATTCTACTGCATATGCAAGAGTCAACTTATAGCAAGGGTACAATGACATATAATCCAGATCCTACTATAATAAAACTAGTTAATCCACGCGACCAGTTAAACCACGCCACACGGCCATATTTAAATTTCATTCCTCGACTGCGACTTCATAACCGTTGTTCGCGTTTTTCATCCTTAGCAGAATACCGTTGTGTCTAGTCCGGTATACCATAGGTAATGTATTCAGTGAATTACGTCCATTCAGCTTGGAATCCCTGGTAATGGGGATGATTTAATTACTCCCTACACAACCCATGCCAAGGATTTTGACGTCTTGGAAATGATTTCCAGAATTCTCTATTGCTAGGCGTAATTTGCTGGTTTTCCAATTTTAAAAAAACATTAACGTAGGTCATTCCGGGAGTGTACTACATTTTCACAACCTGTACGCAAAAAATTCCATATGTTAAGGGCATAAACTCTGCGACTCCATAACAGTTTTTTGCGGTTTTGTTTACAAGCAGAATACCGCAGTATCTAGCCCAGTATATCATAGGTAATATATTCAGTGAATTACGTCCATTCAGCCTGGAATGCCAGCCTAATGGCGCTGATTTAATTACCTACTACACAACTTAATTTCCGCTGCGAAATCTCACAATCTTGAATCACTCAAGTTTAATATATTAGATTGGGTAATCGGAGACATTTTGGTGGCGTTATATATGGGCGTAGTAATATTAATGTTCATTAAATTTAATTATTATTTTATTCGTTGGGATAAGTGGAGATTTATAACGAATGTTCATTGGGTTTAAAAGGAGACGATACTTAAATAGTTTGGAACGAATAAAAGTTTTTTTGTTACGATTATGCACAATATAATTTTATAAATAAAACTAAACGATACAGTAGCAAATTAAGAAGTATGCATATAATTGTTTGCGCAAACAATTTGAATGTTTTTATTAAATATAATCTAAATAAATTGATAATATAAAAAGTGTGATAATACAAATGTGTGAGTGTATGCATACAATATAATACTATTTCAGTTTGATAAGGAAGCGTTTTTATATCCTACTCCCTAGAGCAATCCGAGATTTATCAAGAATCAAGTTTAAATCTGTTATCCAACGTAGGCTGATTGGGAAAGCTTATTATGATAAAAATGATTATGTTGAAGATACTGCGGCTTGGGAATGAATTGTTTTCGTTCAAATTGTAATTTATAGTATACTAGCTGTTTCGCGTGGCTTCAGTCTCGTAGCATTATATTATATAGCCTATGTCACTCGTCGATAACGAAGCATTCAAATGGTGAAACAATTTTTAAAATCGGTCCAGTAGTTTTCGAGCCTATTCATTACAAACAGACAAACCTGTATAATATTAGTGTAGATAGGTGGCATTCAAAAGTGATCATAAATGATGCTATTTGAATAAAAAATATTGACATGGACTTTGACTTTGACAAAGGAAGGCCACGACAAAATTTTCGGTGGTTTTTCGAACAATTTATTCACTGCACTACACTTATTTCATAAATATTCCCATCGTACTTAATGCGGATAATCTTGATTTAAACTTTTAATCCGGGGGATATTTACAACGAAAATATATCTACATTAAAGCGGTTGGGCGCGCTTAAAACGGCCAATTAGTCATAATAATCCTATTTATGTAGTATATTTTAATGGAATAGCAATTTAGTGTTATCTTATTCCAATTGCTAGATACTATTAAAGTATAAGCAATTGTAAATTGGCGAAAAGGTGTAACTTATTTTCTCATAGTTATCCTCTTATGATCAAAGGGGTGCCAAGTTATTAGATACAATATGCTTACAATATTTAAGAAAAAAAATGTTTAACTTCATTATTGTTGAACAATCCTAACTAGTCCTTACTTTCATACTAATATTATAATTGTATCGATATAGTTTGAAACGAATTTTGTGGTGGTCCGGCGCACTATAAGGCGAACCCCAACTGACTATGTCCAATAATATCTAAAGAGCGTACCTGTAAGCTACATATTAGAAAGAAAAAACAAAAATCAATACAAAGTACTCTATATGTAAGGATGTGTATCAAATTTATACTACAACTAGCGACCCGCCCCGGCTTCGCACGGGTTTAATGGATGATATTATACATAAAAACCTTCCTCATGAGTTACTCTATCTATTAAAAAAAACCGCATCAAGATCCGTTGCGTAGTTTTAAAGATTTGAGCGTTCACAGGGACATACAACATGACACATGACAGAAAAAGCGACTTTGTTTTATACTATGTAGTGAAGGGGAAATAAATGAGGATTCATAATAATAATTGTTTATTTGACACTTACATCAATCAACATGGTACTGCTGGTAGAGCGCTGTTTTCCGTACTAGGTTATCATGTAACCTGTGTTAAGGAATAACAGTCCTATTAATAGAATCATCATAACCAATCATTAGATTTGCAATGCATACACAATTCACAACATTTCTCAACATAGTATCCCCGATTTCACGCTGCAACCGGTAAGCAAATGAGCGAAAAGATACGACATGAGGGTCAACTCATTTGATATTCCCCGACCGCGCCGGTAATGGAATACCGCTGTGCCATCCGATCGATCTATATTTTATTTTCGCAAATTGCACGAAATGATCACCCGTAAGTGTTACCCTTGTCAGGAATCTGCTCGATGGACTTGTGTCCTGTCAAACGGTTTTTGGGTTAAGTAGACATTTCGCAGCGCATTGCTCGCGTTAATGTGACAGCTTTTGTAATATTTTTTATGAGTTAATGCACGAGATACGTTGGCATGCCAAATTTCATTAATGTCGGCTGAAATGTTCGATAATTGTAATTTGGTAGCTTTTCTCTTGAAAATCGGATCTATGGGTCGAATTACTTCTTTTTTGTAATGTAAATATACTTCTACGTTTGTTACTAATGTAACTCATATGTTTGTACTATTTTACTTATTTTCTAACGTAACAAACTCCCTCAATTCGCTCTGAATCAACCCATAAATATCTATTAGTTCTATGACAAATATACAAGATATAATTCTGGTTAAATTTTTCTTTGCCGAAAAAGAACGTCTGACCGTTATCGCAGAACTTGCTTCCAACCGCGCCAATCAATAATAACTCGACAATTATAAATCGAGCCCGTTGATGATGCATACATGTACCTCACTTTATTGATAATACACGTCTTTTTTATTTATGGCCTCCTTATAAAAATAACTTTCTCGCTCCCAAACAGAAGAGCTAAGGAGATAACGTGTCTGAGATATTGCTACTTATGTAAGATGGAGTGGTCGACCTAAGGATATAAAAAATTCACGACTTTGCAAAGGGCCATATAAAATATGGTTTATATGAAGTCTCTATTATGTTGCCGGGAGACGGTTTCTGAACATTCTCGAGCGTCTTAATAGAACATAAGATATTAATTTAAAAAATATATATCGTTTAGTTATTGTTTAGCTGTTTGAATGAAAATAATATACAGTTCTATAAAATATTTCTGAACCGATGAAACTGCAATAAACGTTACTTAAGCTTGGCTTTATAGATTCCTCTGCAATTGCTTAAGAGCTAGTTAAAAACACATTAACGTATCTATATTTCTTACAAAAACATTCACTAATGGATTATGGTCTTCAATTGAAAAAATCAAAACTACAATGATTAGATATCCTATCCTATAATCCATAATTCAAATGACACAGTACTGAGAAGTCTAATACTTGTATTTACTAATTCACAAATTACTGTCAGTCTCATATCGTTGAGAGCAAAGCATTTATGCTCACATTACAGGTATCATGCTAAAATATCACCGAGTGCTATGCAGTGGCGTCGACAGTAGGTGCGAAACGCCACTTCTGCCATCCCCGCCGCACTTCATACTTATTGAGCCACCATTTTTATCTCCACATAAAATGCAATAATGCAGGAAGCTTTTTAAATTATATGCAACGCTAAAAGTGGCTGCTGTGTGGGAAACATTCTCTCGGCAAACATAACTTGCCTTTACTTTGTAACTTTATGGAACACTCCTATTTGCAGTTTTTTGTTTGCAAATCATTTTCTTTCAATAGTTTCCGAGGAATTTATAACAAGTTTACCTAAATATGTTTTCTAGCGGAGTGGTTTCCTCGCGTGTGTGGATTTTGCACGAGAAAGGTTTAATATTGAAACATCACAAATGTATATATGGTAGGTACTATTTTACCTTGAATGGATACCACAAAGTAAATTCTCAATGCGGGTATAATACGCAAAAAGCGGAAAACTCAGACAATTTTTATGACGTATTTAATAATAATTCTATATACTCTGTTATAATTTAAAAACACTTTTTTGTTAAATGCCAGGACATTGTATTATTAGAAAAAGTAGTTAAGAAGGTTAGCTTCTATGGACCAGATTTATTGAATGAAGTTGCAGAAAGTATGAGAGAGTAAGCGCAGTTATTGTGTTCATGCTATTGTTATGGACAATTGCAATTGACAATACCAGGTAACAATTTGGGTCCCTTTCCTTTGAACCTTGTTGAGCAAAGTCCTGCTGAATGACAACAATACGTGAAGACATCAAATAAACGCCACTAAAAATACGACCGTATTTTCGACACGATTTGAAAGTTACGAACAATATTTCACGAATGCAGATATCATCAAAAATAACTCATATCCGAGCACAATCGCGCTAAAGCGAAAACTGAAAAATTGTATTTAAACACCGCAAATATTTATATCCCTTTGTTTCAAACGTTAAATCAGAGGCGTTAACACGTCTCGCGATTGCAGTGGAGTTTTGTTTGGGAGCGTTTTAAGCGTTTTTACTTGCCGCTAATGGTTCGGACTCTTACCGCGCTTGTTTAGTATTAATTGCGCCTTTTGTCGCTTACAGCTGTTGTCTGTGGTTGGGGACGTTGCAGAGGACCCTATGCCGAGGGACTAAGGGACAAATTCGATTGGATTTCGTTTGTATTGTGGGTAGTGCTCGTTTTATATTCCTGTGGTGGGATGTAAAATGTATAAGTGTATACAATTATAAAATTACGATGTAAGAATGTGTACCCTCATGACAATTCTTTTTTAGATACTAGGATAATATTAGTCACAAAAATACACGTTATACCTATAATATAAATAATTGAGGGCAGAAACGAAGATTTTTTAAATAATCACGATTTATTTTCAATTTAGATACGTGGTTAAACAGTATGGCATTATATGTCTTTCAATTAGTAACTCTCTTCGATAAATTGCGTGAAAAATATTGGCCTCCATATAAAAGTCTTGCGATATTATGAAAAATAAAGTAACACGAGGAAACTCGTAGTTTTCATCCGCGTGAAAAAGTCTTAGTAATATTGCGGTAAAATAAATTCTCTTAAAGCTCACCATTACTTCCTCCATTGAGAAGATTATAGTCGGTGACATTTTCGCCGTTTTTCTTCATTGTTCAAACACGCCGCAATAAGCAGTGGGGCTGCAGTTTTTTGACGCACCGCGTGCAAGCGGCTTCTGCACACTTTTCGGACGTTTTTCCAACGAAATAATTTTATTTATAGCTCTCGCGGTGCGCGTCTGCGATGTTGATTCAAAGTTTTAATTAAATTATTTACTTGACTATTGTTAGCGCTGATAGCGGTGTTTTATGATACAAGGTGTCCTGAGGAATGCGTAATTTATCGAATATCAAAATTTCATATTTGAAATACACCGTTATTTTTTATCTGTAGACAGTCCTATGTCGAAGTATTCATTGCGGTAATAAAAGCAATAAACACGTAGGAAACCAATCAGACACTTCAGTATTTCTTGTACAGAAAAAGTTATAAATCAGTCGCGTGCGGGAGTAAAAATAAAGCAAGTTTTATTTACAAGCCCAATTTACATACAGAGGCAGCTGGCAACTTGTAAATTTTGTCACTCTGTATAAATAACGTATTCATAACGTGTACGAGGTAGATACGCGCCATTTAAATGTTGCCATGCGTCAAATTCGAGTGGACTGTTTTGATATTAATGGGCATTCTGGCAATTCCCCGCGGGGTGGAAAGTTCCCGAAATTTGGTTATTCAAAAGAAAGTTTGACAAATTTCCCATTTTGCTCTCGAAATGTAATTACTATTTTGTTGAGATTGGACGAAAAAAGTACATAAATGTTAAATATATTCCTTGGATTGCCACCATGAAAATTGTGTATTTTTTTCGACTAACCATACTCTATATTTATTTAAGAATTTTGAATGCAATACCAACTCTTTATTTATGTTTTATATTTAAGGATTAAGTCCAAGGTCTTAGAACATTTTTTATAAAAATGGTTGCCGCGTAGACACGCGATATTCGCGAACTTTCTACGAAAATTAAGTCTGTCGAAACTAGAAACAAAACGGAATACAAGCACTTACAGCGTAGATTGCTAACGTAACTTTTATTAGTTTTAGCCACTTGTAAAAAACTTGAAAGGAAAATTGTTGACGAAATTTTCTTATTTGCGTTTTATTTTTGTCGTGAAGGGTTGCTGAACTGTGTTATAAGAGGTTTATCTAGTTTATGACGATTAATTGACTTCCGTTGCTATTCCGTAGATACAACGTATGTGAACATATGAATAAATGCACTTCATATTATATTTTAAGTGTCAGACACAAATATTACTATATTTTTGTTCGGGGAGTACATGAAAAATCTTCATAATAATATATTTCTGTATAGGTACGGGTATATATTATATGCATGATATTACTATAAAGGTGCGCATACCTTTATTGTAATATCTTAGACTTTACATGGTGCTGGTATGGAGACGACTGAAGACGAGCTATTAGTTATTAGCTCAGTGGCTTAAACATAGATATCAGCTATTCAATAGATATGTACACGCATATTGTGTCGCTACACTTAATGTGAGTCTTGGCAGTCATCTTATACAAGAGAACGCCATCAAGGTAAAAATATTACATTCTAAAAAAATGTACAATTATTTGTTTGGAATAATACCTATGTATGGAGTTTAAAAAGGGAGAAAAGTTAACTATCCTTAATACGTCTACAAATGCTTAAAGTAATCTTTTGTATTTTTTTTATTAAGGATAGTGGCTTTAAATTTCATCAAAATCCGATCGTATAATCTGTGTGTAAAAAATAACAAATATATAAATAAACTTACTTTTACACAAGATAGTAACTAGGATCGCGTTTTTATAGATATTTCACTCAACATTTGGCGACTGAGTACTAACAAGAACAAAGGACTGGCTTTCGTCGATAAAACATAACATTAGCGATGGAACGTTGTTTATTTGCTTTACGGGTAATGTACTGCGTAGTGAGGAGAAGTCACTGTAATTTCACAGTTATTTTATACGGTTTTTTGTAATAGTACAGTACGTATGTATGATAATGTCGTAAGTGTTTTTTTTAATGTATAAAATCAGGTAGTTTAAAAATCTGCATTATAGTTTACATGTGTTTGTTTTTTTTTAACAAAGATTAAATGTATTGAATTGATTTATTGATTATATGTTACAAAAAAGATAGAAATATTATAGAATAGAATTGAAACGTTCATGTCACTAATAAAACTCAGCGCAGAAACCACCTGTCGCCAATGAAATTAAAGAATTCATACGTGAAAAATTGACTCGTTATTTCGGCGGTGAAATACCACAAGTGATTTTCTACTCTACATACCTGTGATTTTTGGGCAGAAATATCTGTTCCAGTGACAAAGGCGCCAGTGTCTTTTTGAAGGTTTAATGGTGTTAGGAAAAAGTCGTTGAATGTAACATCTGCTGCTGGTTTATATTTCACTTGTTTTTGCTAAAAAATATATCAATAGTTATTGTTAGTGAAAATATTTAGTATCCTGTTATATCTGTTTATATATTTTATTTAAAATAAAATGGAAAGTACTCGCGTTAAAACAAACACAAGAGAGAGACATACTATCTGTTTATATATCTATATTATTTAATCTCTTTTCATAAGTCATTTATTCTGCAAATAAAAATTAGTTTGTAATTCACTGAATTTATCTGGAGTTGTCAAAATATAAAGTTATATTTTATAATTCTGCACACAAATACAGTCAAAATATGAGGGTTATTTTAATAAGGTCCGTACATTAATTTGCAAATCGACCCTTTTTAAAAAGCTTTAATGTTACTAGTAACTCCGTAATGTCTGACTCCATCTGCTGGTAGACGCGTGTGGTTTAATGCCCTTTGTATCCATTTCTGTGGAGATTTTTTTAATCCTTACTTTTTTATTCACGTTATATGTTACGTTTATACAGCACTAGCACTTAACATTTATATATACTCTATTTTTTTGACAATTATCTTAACGCATATAATATAAATATAATATAGCGAACAAAAAGGGCTGTCTATGTAACAAGGTCAAGGTAGGTACGTAATTTACAAAAAAATATTACTAAGCCTTTTTAAAAATCTTTAGTTTCACTAGTAACGTCAAGGTACCTACGTAATTTACAAAACAACCATTACTAGGCCTTTTAATATCTTTAAAAGTACCCTTCAGACACACCCGGAATTAAATTCCAAATAAGGTCCATATATGCTAGATGCATGTGGTTTACTGCCCTTTGTATCCATTTTCACGTTATATATTACGTTTATATAGCACTAGCACTTACATTTATACACTACACTATTTTTTTCGACAACTATCTTAACGCATATAATATAGCAAACAAACGGGTAGTATATTTAACAACGCACGTAATTTACAAAACAACCATTACTAGGCCTTTTTAAAAATCTTTAATAGCAACCCCAGACACACCCAGCGTCAAATTCCATATAAAGTTCATATATGCTAGATGACGCTTGTGATATACTGGCCAATGTGTCCATTTTCACGTTATATGTTACGTTTATATAGCACTAAAAATTTATACACTACACTACTTTTTTCGACAACTATCTTAACGCATATATTACAGCGAACAAAAACGGTTGTCTTAATAAGGTACGTAATTTACATAACAACCATTACTAGGCCTTTTAAGAATCTTAAATAGTAACTCCAGACACACCCAGCATCAAATTCCATATAAGGTTCATATATGCTAGATGACGCTTGTGATATACTGGCCAATGTGTCCATTTCTGTCGAGAGCTCTATGAAATGTCATTGTGGAGGGTCCCTAGCAATTTATGGTTACTGAGCAATATTTTACTCTATTACTCATGGCTTATAAATGTTTGATACGTGCTACTTGAGTTATATTTTTCAAATTAAGGAAGTTTGGGTGAATTTCGAGAGTGCGGAGGAAGATTTGTTAAAAATGGCAAGAATGGAAATGGTTATAACTTTTGCTTATATATGAGTTAGTATAGTTATGACTGTACTGCGTCATTATATGTTTATTCGGCACACATTATTGTTACAAATTAAAAATAGGCTAGGATAAATAAGACAGCAAATTATCATTCGTTACGTATTGACACTTATAAAATAGAAATTTTAAATGTTGAAATCAGTTAAATGTAGCAATTTTTCGAACCTATAGTTTAAAACCAAGATATGCACGCAAGACATACATTAATTTAAACAAATGATTCCATATTGTACGCAGTAAAAACTTCAAGCAAACATTTCAAAAACATTCTTATCTGAACAACGGACATTAAAATTTCCATGTTTTTATCCATAACCATATAGATATTCAAGAACATTACACTTAAAGTCTCGAGGTACAAAGTAATAGTCGTCGAAATGACAATTAACGTTGAAAGTTTGGGTCATGAAAGGAAAAGTTCCAATTAATTAATGCAATGTGGTTCTTTAAGTGTCGTTTGGCACGCAATGTTGACAATCGTCCACTGAGAGGAGGATGATAAAATTAAGGTTTCGTTTTAACGAATTTTGCAAAGAGCGGACGAGACTGCTTGATAATGTGTTGTTTCGGAAGACACGTGTTGGAAAGGTTTAATTGTGTTGGTTAATGTTTGTGCAATTGGATGAGATGTTAACAATCACCCGGTTACAACTCGAATCATTAAAGTAAGGTTTCGTTTCAACGAATTTTGCAAAGAGCGGACGAGGCTGCTTTATAATGTGTTGTTTCGGAAGACACGTGTTGGAAAGGTTTAATTGTTTGTGCAATTGGATAAGATGTTAACAATCGTCCGGTTGGGACGAGAATGATAAAATTCAGATTATGTTGTAACTAATTTTCAAATGACCAAGACTGCTTGATAATGTGTTGTTACGTTCGTTGTTATTAAGGGTTAGCAATCGTTCACTGATTACATGAATATGAGTGAATAAATTAAGTGTTCCTCTGTTTTAACGACCTTTGACATTGCAAAATATTGTGTTGTCTTACAGCATAATTTTTCTGTTCACGTTGGAAAATAATAATTCAAGGGAGTTTCAAAACTTGAGGAATGTTTTTAAACACATTTTCTCAATATGTTTCTATTTTCTGCGTTATTAGGGAAGTTAAGCATTTGTGAAAATAATTTTAGTACCCTTTGGCAATTTCAATTTCATCCCTGATATACAGTATGTGTGATGTATGCATACGATTGAAACAATTTTTATTTAATAAACTAATGGTAATAATATCAAATTCGTCGGTTGATTGAAATATTCTATCATTATTTAAACATTGAATATAGTCATGAATAAATAAAGGTCAGAATATCCAATGCTTTATGAATTCCAATTAACTTGACTCAATATCCGAAATTTGTTAGATGGACTACATTTATACTTTGTTCTAGTTATTTGTCTATCTTGAAACTGTTAAGTTTTATTTAAATTTTCTTGGAAGACCTACCTTATGTTTTAAACTCTCTATTTTATTGGCGTTAAATAAGGAATCTTTGAATAAATTAATGGAGAATTCATCCGATTTTTTGAATAATGCGTTCTAATTTATATTGCGTTGCGTTATATTGACCTCTTAAGATATACCTTTATATACTACAACTTCTGCTACCCGTAAATATTACTACTACTATGACGTTGTAAGAAAAAACACCTAAATAATATGTTTTGTTTTTATAAATATATTTGTTCACTATAACACATTTTTGTAGAGGGTTTATAATGTACGTTACAGGCATTTATGCTATACACTGGACACAGATCAATCAAACTATTTAAATATCAATTGACATCCTATTCACATAAAATAAACAAATGAATCTATTATGCAACACAAAAATAGATAGAAAGTTATTTGTAAAAGCAAACAGAATCTACACCCGAATGACAGCAATTAGTCCAGTCAAAAAATGCATACGTTTAAAATGCAAAATATTTATTTTAGCATTTACGTTGTCTGATGAAGTTATGTGATTGGCGGCTTTTATGCGATTGCTGAATTTCACTTTGATGTTTTATTGAATTAAATGTATAAGATTGTTAAGAACGAGCTCTGCTTTATCTGCGTTTCTAAGCAAGGCTGCTTACGTTAATTATGATAAGCGCCTATCATTAGACGTAATTTTTCGAATCCACCCAGTGGTAACGAAGATTATCACGGTTAAACAAAGCAAACTTTTTCGCTTTATAATTAAAATATATAGGTAGTATTTACATGTATGACTATTGTAAAAACGGTCCTTGATATGAATCTCGTGCCCAAATACTAAAACGATTATCAATTTTGAAAAATTTAAATGTCATGCTTTAACTGTAGAGAAAGGGTGTAAACAGAGTGATATTTGAGTTGTTCTCAAAGTTAAACGTCGTTAAGTAGGTATCTGATGTTTCTAAATAAAGTTTTATGGAAGGGAAGTAAAGGGTGACCTGTTAAATCATTATTGCTGCGTTCTTGTTACATCAGAAGTGTCGTAGCTACCCTCAAGGGAGAGGATGGATGAAGAGACTATTGGTGACATAGAAGAAAAAAAATGCTTTAGGTAATAAGTGTCTTCGATGCGACCTTTCTTTTCCAGATAGATATAGAGTATATAAAACCGTTTTGATACGTAAATTATGGTAAATTTTATATCTAATATTCTGCATTGCCTTCGCTATAAAATAACAAATTTTAGAAAAATTAGTGTTACTTTGTCAAAATTTGTTTTAGATTACTTTGAGGAAATTATAATTGTTCTACTGTAACATAAAATTGAACTCGTCTTTATATAAGACCTTATTGCAGCCTAAACCTGAAAAATAACATAGAAAGCCTAAGCATACGTGTACATTGTTCTACTCTGATAAAGAAGTAAAAACTCACTTGAAGGTAATATAAAATTGGACTCGTCTTTGTATAAAACCTTATTGCAGTGTCAACGTAAAAATGATATAAAAAGCGTAAGCATACGTGTCTTTATGTAAAGAGCAGGTTTATCATGATAATGGACACTAGCACGACGCGGACGCGATCGTCGCTGATCCTGAACCAGATTGTACTGGAAAAAACATGTTTGAACCCGCTATAATTAACATAGGTTTTTGACCTGATTACAATGAATGAATGAATGAATGAATCGAAGACAATAACAATAGATGTGATTTGAATTTTAAGACTACTAATGTAATACTAAATATCAGGTTCTAATTTTTTAACACTACTATTCATAATGCAATAACCCTTAAAAAGTTAGGATTTATGGCCTTTGTCCTGGTTTTAACGGGTTAGTCATGGCTTAGACTACTTCTATACAAATATGATGGCCTCTAACCAAATATAAGGTTCTTTGTATGACGCTTTATACTGCAATAAACCTTAAAAATAAACATAAAAGCGAGGGTATACGTGTATAAAGAGCAGGTTCATCACGAAAATGGACACTAGCACGACGCAATCGTCGCTGATCCTGAACCAGATTGTACTGGAAATAACATGTTTGAACCCGCTTTAATTAACATAGGTTTTTGACCTGATTACAATGAATAAATGAATGAATCGAAGAAATTGTCATTAGGTGTGATTTGAATTTTAAGACTACTAATGTACTACTAAACATAAGGTTCTGTTTTGTATAACGCTACTATTCGTAATGCAATTACCCTAACAAAGTTAGGATTTATGGCTTTTGTCCTGGTTTTAACGGGTTAGTTATGGCTTAGACTACTTCTATACAAATATGATGGCCTCTATAAATATAAGGTTCTTTGTATGACGCTTTATACTGCAATAAACCTTAAAAATAAACATAAAAGCGAGGGTATACGTGTATAAAGAGCAGGTCCATCACGAAAATGGACACTAGCACGACGCGATCGTCGCTGATCCTGAACCAGATTGTACTGGAAAAAACTGATTTTAATGGAACGCAATTGACATTGACGGTAGGTGTTTCTCCTAGTTAATTATTATCATGTATTTTTATAAATAGTCAAATGATATCATCAACTGCTGTTCGTTACTCACGCTAAAATCGGGGACGGCTAAACCGATTTCAATATATTTTTTTAATATTCATGGAAGCTCAGGGAAGGTTTAAACGGAGAGAAAATATGAAGAAATTGTGAACAGAAACGTAAAAACCACGATTATATTTTTCCATACAAATAGTTCGTGTCTGTCAAAGTCAGTTTCAAAAATGGCGGTATGAAGTTCGCCGGGTGAGCTAGTATTTATAATAAAAACATTCATAGCCTCGTTATAATATGAAAGAACAATCATAACGTCATGTTTGTCTCCAAAAAGTAGTCTTATTTTGGATACAATTAGGGCAATTCAGTGTAAATCCAAGTCCACAATGTTCATGGTTTAAAAGGCACATGATCAAACTTTCCGATTGCATTATGAGCCTTAAGTGCATAGACACAAGATAACAACATTACCGCTAACAGAAGGGCGAGGTGTTAATTCCGATGTGGGAAGCTACGTGCCTCCTAATGATGTGCTTGATCGGAGTATTGTGGTAACAGTGGGGGTAGCGATTTGTTGACTTTTCTACTTGTAATTCTGAACAGGTTTAATAGTCTTTGGCTTGCCGTACACATATAACTTGCCTAGCACAAGAGCGGTTAGTCTATTATATCGTGGTAATATAAAGTCTGTTTGTTACGATTAAGTAATATTAACAATGAAAAAGCAAGTAGTGCAGTATTGTAATTTTTGGAACCACAACTAAAAATACGAAAGTATCATTATACATAGAAAGCTTACTAATATACTGATACATAGTATTTACAGAACTTTTTGAATTTTCCCAAATTCAGTGTGTGCAGTTAAAAAATTATTTTTCATACATCGAAGACAGTGACGGTATTTTTAGGTTCCAAGGGTTTGGATGTGTGAGTTAGATATCATATATTAAGTGGCTGTAAATAAAAAAAGCAAATTTAACGGCAGCAGCATTAACGGCTTTATCAAACAAAGAATGCAGAGGCAATTCAGACCAGGTAAACGGAATAAAAATTCCTCATATTAAATGTGTTGCTTGTCCAACGTGCTCTTAACCTTAATTCGTGGAGAGCCTTATTTATAGTGGGAAAGGCGAAAGGAAAGCATCGACAACGTTACTCATAAGTATTGCTTAATGAAATTAGTGCAATAGGAATAAATAGATACGGAATGAACTGTTTTGTGAAGTGTATAGAGATATTGCGGACTGATTTTGCAATTCTAAAGAAACGCAACCATAGAATGACTATTAATGGTTATTTGTTGCACTTTTAATCTCTACATCTATCTAACCAAGTAACTTATGATATAAAAGTAATGTGTGTGTACAATACCTTATTATATGTCAGTTATGTATATTTTGTCAATTTAATTTTGACTATGAAAAGTACGTAGAAATTTACTGAGAAAAAGTAAAAACCGAAATAGATCACTCGGTCCACGCTATTTCGTAGAAGTGCTACGAATGTGCTACGTACATAGCTATGTTTCAATATGATAGTCTTCTTCATTCTACTTATTATTAAACTATCAATGCTAAGTTACAAAATAAAATGTATCTATGATAAAAATACCTACATTACTTAAATATTGTTTAAGCGTGTAAATAAAACATTGTAAATATCTAACGATTTAAATTTTAATGTGTTTAAGGTACATTATTTTTAATTTAGTAAAGCCTATGACGGGATACAAGCTAATTAGTGTTCGCGTCGACAATCAACAATGTAATGTCAAGTAAATTGCCACTTCGCACGCGATTTACGCAGTTTGAATTATAACCGCTTTTATTTGGATGGGCGGACCTAATTAATACAGGCAGACATTTCAGCAGGTATAATAGTGATAGTATGTTCGCAATTAGTGCGTGTGTATGCGTGTTATGTTTTATTAGCATCTCGGTACGGGTTAACAGGGATGTATCCGAATCAAAGAGGGTTTGGATATGTTCGAGCATTGGTATAAGTTAAATCTCTGAATTTTTTATTACACCTATTATCCGTCCGGCTTAGCTAGTATGTTGAGCCGCGCGGTTTCGATCCCGTAGCATAATGGTTTATGTTGTATAGCCTCGATACAGGTATCGAATGGTGAGAGAATTTTCAAAATCGGTCCAGTAGTTGTTGAGCCTATTTATTACAACCAACCAATAAACAAACAAACAACGTTTTCTTTTTGTACTATTAGTGTGGTGGAACCTTATAACCAATTTTAATGTTTTAGCTCCATAAGCTTTGTCTATGTAACGATGAATTATGCGGCGTATTTAGATTATCTTTCTTCTACAGTCTACCTCCTAGTACAGATAACGAGTCTGATGTAACATTAAAGAATAGATTAATACTACGTAACACGTTATAAATAGTAAATTTTGTGATTGGACTCCGATTTTATTTGCCTATTTTTTAGAATGCACATTATGTATGCAGATAAACGTAATCAATTTAAACAGATCCTTTATTTAAAAGGAGTATGTTATAGATATAAATTCGTCACTTATCTCGCAGACAACGCAAACGATATAATCAGGACTGATGCTCAGTAAACACTGTTATCGGCTGTCACTCGGCTGTCACGCGCGTGACGGCTCGGACGTATGGTAATGACGTATCTTGGGTTGCCAGTTAATATTATATGACGTTATTTATGCAGTAGGATACGGGTATAGTGCAAAACTTATTTGAAACCATGCGGCTAAATATTTTTGTAGATTGTGAGGGTTGAATGGTGTGATCGCAAAAATAGTGTACTAACTGTTCTCAAATATTAAATAAAATCCGTTTAATACTAGACAATTTCGCTTCTCAACCTAACGAAAGAAACAATCAATAAAAAAAAAAACAATCGTATTAAATTCAGTCCAGTGCTCATCTACAATATTCTATACAAAGCCTAATTAGGACCTCGAAGTTACTAAGCAATAAATAATAATAATAAATAAGCACAAATCATGTATTAACGCAATGTGTATAAAATATCATACGCATAATGAATGTTATGAATTCGCAAAGCGTGCGCTACAATTAGATCCGAGATAGGCATCAGGTCTTATTTCAGCAGAGACTATTAATATTTTTGGACTTAAGCGTAGATATACATCTGGGAATTATCTGACTGTTCTGTAAACGTGAGGTGAATAAGATCCTCGGCTAGTGGTTTTTGAAGCAGGACACGTAGCGGTATAAAGAAGTGGCGGCGGGCCCGTATAACATTATAATAGTTTTATCGGATTACAGGGTGCCTACAAATTGTGTGTCAAGTTTCATGACGACGTGACGCTGCGGTTATACAGGTGCTTTGTTGACTAAAGATTAAAGAAGAATTGCATTTGGAATCGATATAACTATAGCTTCTTAAGCTTATTACAGTGCCCTTTGTGCATGTAATTGAAATAGATATTACTAATGGTTTATGAAAAGCTCTCTGTTAAAGTAATAAACTATAATTAGGGTTACTTAAAAGGGTTTTTTAAGTCAGTTATAAAGTGTTTGATTTATAAGTGCTAGACTAATTACAAACACCTTTTGTACTTTCGTTTTTATGGTTTAATCAAATTAAAATGTAAAGATAAGATAACAGAAAGCATTGTTCTGAACTATAGTTTACATTTGCGTTAAATTTTGTACTTCCCTTTAAAACCGAACAGATATGAATTCGAAACTTAAACAACGAAGCACGATATAATTAAAAAAAGGATTGAAACGAAGACTGAAATCACCCCAAAGGATTTAACATAAAAGGAATTTAACAATTTACGTAAAAATCCTAGTCAGGTCGTTTACCTTTCAACGCCAGGCTTTTCACAGGTACCCGCAATTTTTAGAGATAGGTATTTTAAATTGTCTGTCTGCTCTCTGGAGGCTTTCGCTATTAAAGAGAGTGCATTCGAAGGTCTTGCCTCGGAGTATGAATAAAGTACGTGGTTGGGTGCCGACTGCTGTATTAATCATCGCGGGCTTTTATAGATTACACTTAACTATTTATTTACCGCTTGAGGAAAATTGGGTTGGTAATGTTGTGCTCATGTAAATGCTCGTAAAGTAATTAAAGGATTTATTATTGAGTTATATTATTATTTTATAATTCTTTTATGATTGTACATAGGTAAAATAAATTCAAAGGTTTTTAATTTTGTGTAGTTCATCAAATAAAGTCTAGTATCTAAGTTAACAAAAAGGCATGTTTAAAAATCAGTAAGTTAAACGTTGTTACACGCATCATCATGTTTTATTTAATAGGTTTAACCAATCTTAATAATAATTTACATTGCACAAACATATAAAACTTACTGCAACAGAATAATCTTTCGTCGCCCAAAAAGAAGTTGCATCAATGTGGCGAATTGATGCTCTTTAAATGTTATAATAACTATTCTGTATACTAAGATTAATACATACGTTTACGAATATCGTAAACTCAGCTTAGCTAACTATTATCCTTGGAGCAAAAGATACGATAAAACATACCGCGTTTTGCCGCCACGTGACCAACAAAAGTCTGAGCCCTATTTTAATAACAAGCAATAGCTGATCTAGCTCTCAAAAAGGTTGTCGACCCGATAAAATAAAAATCAGTTAAGCGTCAGTTGAGTATGTAATTGCTTATAAAAGTTGTGGGCCCGCCAATTAGCTATATGAAAATTAAGGGTAAAACATGGGGCGTTTTGTTCCGCGTCACCAACAAAATATATTGCGATAAGCGGTCGCGGATATAGGTCTCAAAAGGTTGTGGGCATAGTAACAAACGGTTTGGCGCGAGTCGAGTATGTAACCCCTCACGAAGAATATCGGCACGTCAACTAGCCTTTTGAATATGAGGTCTAAGACATCTTTCCCATATTGCGCGCTAGTAATTATACTATAGTGTATTCTGCACCAAAAACTACGAAGATATGGAAAGTATATAAATAAATATTCCTGGACTTATACAACGCCATCTGGTCCCAAACTAAGCAGCTTGTGCTATGTAAACTAGTTAACTGATGGACATACTTAAACATACTTTTTTGTAAATACATAAATACTATAGATAAATTAACTCCCAGACAGTAGATAATTGCAATGTTCATCACATCATAATTTTCTGCTCGTGGGGATCGAACCCACACCCTCTGTCGCAATAGACCATTTCTGTATCCACTGCACCAATCGGGTCGTCAAATGACATCACAAGTCTAATTAGAGTGTAGGCTTTCCCATACTACTCACAATAGTAACTACATCCACGCTTGATAACGAGTTACTTCACACATTACAGTCAAATGTATGGTTTGTTTGAATTCAAACTAAATAGTCCTTCGAGCAAAAAGTAGCGATAAAACATGGCGCGTTGCTTTGTCACCAACAAACGTCTGGATCTTGTTGCGATAACAAGTACCTCTGCACATTATTCTGCTCAAATGTATGGCTTGTTTGAATTCTCGCAGTTGGTAGTTTTTGTGTTTGCATGAACAATGCATCGTGGCACTAATAAGATGAAGTGATGGTTCTTTGCATTGATTTTGTTCTTGCTGGATTTTAATTTGAAAATAGTGACTATTTTTGGGCGACAAAGTTTTTAGGCTATGTGATATAAATCGTAATACATATACGATTTATTTATATGTAATAAGGACTTAAAACTGTTATTCAACTAGGTATTATAAATTTAACCTTAATTATGTAGCTATGAAAGGAACAGATTCATTAAAAGCCAAGTGACAGTAACAATTAGGTAATACAATTTATTTGACATTTACATAATCCTTTATCTGTACCAGTGGATAAACATACAAGTTATTAAATTGACAGAATATAGGCTTTTTTTATTTAAAAATAGTTAAATGAGTAAGGGTGTTCCCTGACGTAAGTGACTACCACAGTCCATGTACGGTTGCATTACCAAAAAGTGTTGCAGGAACTTTGTTAGCCATGACTGAGACGAACGAGAGGATAAGCTCAAAGAGAAAGCTCAGGGGTAGAAATAGAACAGTTACAAGAGAAATAGTAAACACGCCGATTCTCGTGCCAAAATAATGCTCGACAATTACAAATTCACATTAGAAATATGAGTCGTTAAACTACGCAGAATCATTTATAATTACAATCCATTCTACAGTTACCTAATCCCTAATCTTTACGTGCACCTGGGAGGTTAGAAGTTAGCTAATTTATTGGGTATTTGTAGTTCCCGGTAAAGGATTTGCTTGTAGCCAGCGTGTGGGATCTGGATAAGAAGTTCTAATCGACAATGATATTTATACTTGAGTGGGGATAAATTGGGATTAATGTCTTGGGGATTGTTATTTCATACCATACGTGACGTAGCTACTTTTAATTTTTCTTTAAATTATACTAAGTTGTAGCGTATTTATTTTCTGAAAAATATAAAGATTTTTAATAATCGATGTGTAATAGAGAACGTGTAACTTAAATTATCCTGTGGAAATGAAATAAAAAAATTACAATTTAATTTCAAAAACTATTGCTTACCAAGCGTACCAAAAATGAACGTCAATAATTCATAAGCGAGCAAGTTATTAAAAATTAATTAATAAAAATTGAAGAGACTTTATTTCAATAAATTACTTAATTAATAAAAATTTATTAGACTTTATTATTACATATTAAATATATTTCGTGTCATATCCTATGTATACATATTTTGATCTACCCTCTATACTTAAAGGAAGTTGTCATAAATCATAAACTCTCAACCAATACCCAAAGTTACGCGCGTGGTGTCTCCATATAACTCAGTTTGTTCCTGCTGGGCCAATCCGGCCATATTTTAACGAATACCTTCATTTGCATAATTAACCAACGTTGCCCTTTTGCGATATTAAACGTTTAGTTTTCTAACTATTTTAAATTTCCATCTTTAACAATATTATGAAGCGGATAACGGATTTGTTTTACGGACTAAACTTAGAACGTACGTGATAAGTTTGTTAATTTCTGTCTGATTTGACTTTAACGGCATATATTGAGATGTTTTTGTTGTCATTATTATTATTTTGTTGTAATTGTAATGCTTTATGTAATGCTTGAATGTATTTGCATGCCTCTAAAGGTTGAAACTTTAAATAATTGTAAGATCTTGTAAACATATTATAAAAATGCAAATAAATGATTGATTGATAAAATAGACTAGTTGTTTCGAGCGACTTAACTTCCGTACTATAAAGTTTTATAGCTTAACATAAGGCCTATGTCACACAGTGATGATGCAACTATCTAATGGTAATTTTTAAAATCGATCCTGTAGTTTTTGCGTGAAAATATTACAAACATTCATAACACAAATGTTTCATCTTTATAATATTAGTTTATACAATTCCATGATAAGTATAACATACCGTTAATAAGCCGATCAAACTGCAGGTTACAACTATAAATACATAACAGTACAAGTCACACTAAGATCTCAGCACGCTTTAAATTTGAGTCCAACTCAGCCACAGTTTTTGCTTGAGACCTCCGCCAGTCGCCACATTGTTGAAACTTCGCCAAGCCCCGCCCCGCCGTATATCACAATCTAGTATTTAAATATATTTTTCAGATCATAAATCGCGGAAAGTTCGCTCCTTCTCTGTCGCGGTGGAATTTTGTTTGGTAGTTTGTTTTGAAGTTACCAGATAAGTTAAGAGTGACGTTGCTGAATTTTAAATTGGCTCGGTCCCCCCGGAGTTTCATGGTGATTACCTCTGAACCTTTCCTTGTTACGAGGGCGCTCGTAAATATCTAAAACGATTATGACTTTATTAGAATATTGTGAGAGTGAGAAAATACCTTTGCTTATAGAATTCTCTTGATCTTGGTTACTAAACTATCATCTAATGATGAATTCCCTCTAGCAAATCTATTAGTTAGTTAGTCCCATATAATAATTTCATCGAAATATATTTGAGAAGATTATGTGAGACTTTTTATCACAACACTATCTTTGAATAATAAATTCCCTCTTACAAATCTATTAATTAGTTAGTACCCTATAATAATTTAATCAACTTACATTTAAGAAGATTATGTGCGACTTTTTGTATTACTATTAAAGTTAACATCCTTCATAGACAAGTTCGTGGGAACTAATTGTGGAATTACGGTTAGGTTTCCAGCATTCTTCCCCTAACGACGAAACAAAACTCCAATTAATTTGTCTTATTGCTCTGCCCTTTAGACTCGACGATAAACTAATTCTAATTAATTGAACGATAAAATAATAACTGTTGACCTGCGTACAAAAACAAGTCGGCCTTTTTTTTATTTTTCGTTTCTTAAAAAAACAGATGCACAGTACAAAATACACACAATAATTTTAGGGTATACATAGTCATTAATGTAGAACTAATAACGTCATCCACAAATTACTTATAAAGTAATCGCGTGAAACAAATGCGAGAAGAAAAAAAATGCACAATACAAAATAGACAACAATAATCTTAGGGTGTACATAGTTAAATTAGAAAGAAAGAAAGAAAGAAAAAAATAGTCATAACGTCATCGCCTGAAACAAATGCGTGTTTAAAATTACAAATATAAGTATAGTATAAGGTATGATAGACTATTAGGTTATTAATGATTACAAATATAAATCGATTTAACATCACAGTATATCACAACTATTAACTTATAACTGGCGTAGTAGTGTAATTACAGCGTCATAGATCATTAAATAAAATAGTTTTTAAAGGATTTAAACACGGTTTTGTATACATTATTTTAAATTATTATTAACCCTATTATTAATATGGAAAGTCCCCAAACGCAAGAAAAGCTAAGCGTACAGCATTACTCAATCATTTGTCTATCATAATAGATTTAAAGATTTTATTAATTTATTTCAAGAACTATTATTACAGTTCACTTATCAGAAAAGAAACATTTTATTTTAAGTAATATATGTTTCTTTCTGTCTTATATAATGAAATTCAAATAAAAGATTAGTCTTTATTGGGTTTACATTTTAAACTATTTATTACACAAAACCTAAAAAGTCACAAGTTTTCAAACGTAAAATAGGGTATTCTAGTTCACCTTGTAAAAGGTACAAAAAGATTTAAAAATGTTGCCATCAGATATCCCCGGATTCCTGAGTTGATGAAAGGGTGACTAATCTTTCGCTATTATGTAAATTAAATGTACGCTTTCAAAGATTTTCTCGTCGGATTTATTTTAGTGACCCTCGAAAAGTTTTTAATTTTTATGAATTTTTCAGAGTTGGTTTAAAATGTCTATAGATTTAAGATATATTTGGATATTTAATCTGTGTTTAAATTATAAACTGAAGTCTCCTGTTTGTATCCGTATGTTTGTATGAAGACGAGAAACTAAAAAAATATTTTTACAGTTTTTACCGATACGTGGTGGGGGATAACGGAATTTATTTTAATGAAAATATATCATTCATCTGTCATCACTAGTAAATACAAAATAGACTTAAGTTACTTAGTGATTTCGTCTGAAGATTAAATAATATAATTTATAATGGTTGTGTGAAGTACTGAAGTTCAGACTGATGAAGCTACGAGCGATAGTTAGTATTACAATTATTATTTTTATAACCTATAAAATATACTATAAATCATATCAATCATTGACGCTATTAAATTCGTCATTCGCTATAATGTTAATAAACTAATAAATCATATTATGTATAGTGATCCAGCTATTTGGCGATTAAAATGAAATAAATTATGTAATACATTACCGATAGCCATCAGCGTGAAAACAAATACAATTTATCAAATGTTGCTTTTTAATTTGTCTAATTGAAGTGGCGTTTAGTATGTAAATTGTTGTCAAGCGACTGTTTAATTTTATTTATGAACAATTTACTTTAATTGCTTCTAAGCGCTAGTTTATTTTTGTTGTTCAATTACATTGAAATAGTGTTGTATTCAAATTGGTAAGCGATAATTGGATTGAGGATAAAGCCTTACGAGTCAAAGGACTGAAATTTGTATTTATAGACTTGTTAGTTTATAATCCGACTATGACTATGACTATAGGATAAGGATAAGGATACATTTTCAAAATGACGTGTGCAACTCAAAAAAGTAGGTCTTCTCATAAATAATTAAGCTTGTTCGTATGAAAACTGTTTAAGTTTTATCCCAGAGAGTACATAAAGAGGTGTTTTAATCAAACTTGTAAACCTGGCGCTGATTCATTGGAAAAGAAGCAAATTCTTCGAGCATTTTTTTATACCTTGAACATTATACCGTGTACCATTAACCATATAACTTGCAATATCTTTACAATCTTAACCTGTTATCACAGAGTATAAAGAAAAATGTTCCTTCTTTTTTATCAAATCTTGACATTTTTACATGTTCACTGAGCGAATTTGCAAAAATTACATTATATATAATACTAGCGACCCGCCCCGGCTTCGCACGGGTGCAATGCTGATAAAAACCTTCCTCATGAGTTACTCTATCTATTAAAAAAAACCGCATCAAAATCCGTTGCGTAGTTTTAAAGATTTGAGCGTTCATAGGGACATACAACATGACACATGACAGAAAAAGGGACTTTGTTTTATACTATGTAGTGAAGCTACAAAAGAAAATGATTATTTAAATTTATATAAATCAATGTCAATTTGTCAATTTATTTGTACAATTTAATGTTTTTTTTTTGTTAACTGCACTATCGTATTGGATTTTATCTGTAATGATAAATGTGGATGTAATGTGTGAAATAAATAAATAAATAAATCATACAGACATCCCTACATTCCATATGTTTTCCTAACTTAGCTACGTATAATAGCTTTAAAACTCCCAAAAAACTATTGGAATGGGGTCGGCTCCGTTGTCGCGTTACAATTAAATCCTCAGCCACTATTGTCCCGCTGACAGCGTCACCTTATCTCTATTAAACTGTCAGACACACTGGTACAGAAGTCACAACAGATTATTTACCCAGCGCACACTCCATTAATTTTTCCAAACACAAAGGGGACACTGAAAGAAGTACGGACGGACCCTCTGAACTATCCGACACAGTCCCCCTTTTTGCTGAACCTCGTCAAGACAATGGTCCGGGTGTGTTAAGGAATCATAAATCAAGTTCTGATTAATGAACTGTATGCCCGGCTAATCATATCATGTGAGCGCTTGCGGTACTAATATTGTGGGCTATATTCGGTCTGTACCAGAAATTTCTCGGTCGAAAGCACTTAATGTGGCGTATTTAACAAATTCAATTTTGCGGTAGGCGGCCATTTTACTGAGTGCCAATAATAAATGGTTTAGATTTTGGACGTACATTATTGGTGTTATTAGATTTGCGGATAAGAAATCAAATAATTGTTCAAATGATTATTGTTAATACGTTGAGCGTATATAAATGTAAATACAGTTGCGAAAATCAATGAATATAGACATTTAAAAAATTATCATTGATTAATATCCCATAATAGAAGAAATTAATGCATAATTACACGAACATTGACTGATATTCCTGAGGACGATTGATCACAATTGTTAGTGCTAAGAAAAAACGAATATTATACAGCAAAAAATTTCATAACAATAACGCAAACACAAAATATGATAACTAAATTCATCTCAGTTTTCATTCACTTGTTACGAAACTTCTAGACTAGTGCGTGTATCAAATATACCCTCGTCCTACTTTCCAAAACAAGAAGGCAAAAGTTACTGCAACAATATATCGTACAACTTCCAGCTCTAACTTCCAGATGACCCATCCTGAAGGTTGTATTGGGGCAAATGTTCCTTTAAGTCGTAATGAATCGCTTTTCCCTGAAAAGTTTCGCAAGGACTACAATTTACTCCGATCTGATTTGGCTTTTATTTATCAGAATTTGGAATGAGGATTTGTTGTATACGTATAATTAGCAGGGGGTTGAGACTATTTTGCTTAGCTTTGAGATAAGCTATTTCATTTGTATTAAAGGACTGGTGTCGTTAAATCATGTCGTATTTAGTTTGCTGAGAATTTCTCGTTGTATTCCATGGTTTCTGCGGTCACCTTCCTGCCCCATTGTCACAATTCTAGAACACCATATTGCGTTTTCCTCGGTTCAGACAAACCAATTCCGGAGATTGTTTTTGAAGTGTAGTTGTAATTTAATTAGTAAGATACTAAATACATGCTTTGAAGAAGGTCAGTAAGGAAAGCTTCAATCGGTAGTTTGGTTACGGTGATATATAAGATCCTTCATCATTCAAATCATCATCATCCTTCCAATGTAGCCTAGATGCCCTTCTCCATATTCCCAACTATATATTGAGAAATTAACGAAGATTGGTTGAATAAATAAATTGTAAAAAGCTAACAAACAAACATACTTTGCATTTATAATTATAGATGGATTATTCTGCAATGACGCAATTTAAGTAAAAGCCAGTAATAAAGCTTATTACGTATAATAATGTGTTTAAAGTGGAAATATAAACTAATGTTGGTTTATAGGTCATCGCCTATTTGCTTAGATTAAACACGGTAATGTCAATATTTTCCATCGCTCCCGACCAACGAAACGGACGTTATTACGGGCATTGCCACAATAATAGAGAATATTTATTGTATCTGTTGAAAATGTGTATTTATTTGCAAAGATTCTGGGCACGGTCTTTGAAAAATAATAGAAACAAAAAACTTTTCACGCAAGAAATATTAAGTACTAGCCGCGCCCCGCGGTTTCACCCGCGTAACGTCTGATCCCGTGGCAACTCCGGGATTAAAAGTAGCTTATATGTTATTCTGAACCCTTACCTGTATGTATACCAAGTTTCATCATAATCGGTGCAGTAGTTTTTGCGTGAAAGAGTAACAAACATCCATACATCCATACATCCATACTTACAAACTTTCGCCTTTATAATAGTAGTAGGATTAGATTTTTAACTGGCTTCTTTATAACACAATTCCTGTGAATATTGTCATGATAATTTCTCGAGTAAAATTTTTAAGGGATACTTATATAATATATTATATTTTAACATACCACGAGTATAAAGAATTTGTTAATAATGAGATAATTGTCCTACTTAAGATTACTACATAAATGTGTAAGATTGGATGTTTAGATGTTTAGATGCTTGGATGTGTATGGAAAACTTAACGCCAGCAAAGCCGCAGGGCGAAGCTAGTTAATAGTCTAACATTCATATGTAACTGCACAAAGCTATAACATTACATTCATTATCATTTACGTGATAAACAAACACTAATACTTCTTAAAGGTGTAATACTCGTATAACTAGCGCCAGTTAAGTGTTATTCAACTAAATCATTGTTGCACTGCGGCGAGCTCAGCGACAAACGGCTTGGAGGATATTCCCAATTTCCGTGCCGGTATACCGACCGTTGCCCGTCTCACCTGTTCACAGTTTACTGTTTATTTACTCTTTGATCTACAAGCTTTAACTTTCAATGATATAGATATTTATGACCCGGTTTCGTAACAAATATCTATATATATAAAAGAAAGTCGTGTTAGTTACTCCACTTATAACTTAAGAACGGCTGAACCGATTTAGCTGAAATTTGGCAGGGAGGTAGTTTAGAGCCAGGAGAAGGACATAGGATACTTTTCATCCCGGAAATTCCACGGGAACGGGGTATATATACGGGTGAAACCGCGGGGCACAGCTAGTATTTCTATAAGAAGAGAATGTTTTAACAAAGGTGTAGTTACACTTTTCTAATTGATGGATGGACTTCTAAACAATATATTAAATTAGCACTCAAAGTGTTCTCTTTTTCTTTAAGCAGAGGACTTTCTATTAAATATAAATGTTTGTTAACGGATTTTAATGCGCTTATAATAAATACATTATTATTTAACACGAAGTTTCGAACACTTTATAAGGAGCGTTGCGACTGAGCTGACGTCATTGATATTACGAAATTGTGTGACTCCCTCCATCTATTTCCACGAAGATGGTATCCTAAAAGCTCTCAAAGTTTAAAATTTCTAAAACCTGATTACGTTATAAGACACATTTACCTATTCCTGAATTTAATTTAATTTCTAAAAATAACGAATTTCCAATTTTAAACCCATCATTAATCCTCTCCTTCCTTCAAGTCGGTAAGACATCAGCGACACCTTGGTTATCTCTTAACATCAAGTAAACCGCATGCTCCGTTTGCCTGCTATGACGGAAAAAGAGAAACGAAAAAGTTATAAAAAAAAACAAGAAAATTTACTCGGGCAATGTTAATTGTTAACGTCATGTTACATTTTTTCATCATTCAAAGTGTGTTATTGGAATAATTATACTCAGAGCATAGCAACGTCCAAAATAATGAATTAAGATACAGAAAAAGCGTTGGTAAAAGGTAGGTACATAATGTTATATACATTATGTACCTCGTTTGTTTGGTGATTTATATCATTTCAGATGTATGCTCGAGGGACCTTTCAACTTTATGACGTAAATATAAAGTAAAACCCCATCCCGCCGTCACGTGGGACGGATTAAATTGACACGTGTCTAGGTGTATTTAGGACATTTCAGAATTTAAATCTCACCGATCCTTTATGTACTTAATTCGATTTTGTTGGCAACTTCTGTATCGTGATGAAAATTATTTGATAAACAGTGGATGGAGAATATGTTTTATTAAATAATTTATTAGATTCGTTAGTATGTACTCTCGGGTTTGCTCGCGGAAAATACGGTGTCTACCAGTAATTCATAATATCCTATCAGCTCTCCTACTAAATCTCCTCTCCTCCTGTTTAAATTCGTTCTGTTGTGGCGACGTCATTGACTCACAAACATAGGAAAACACAAACTTTATTGGTTTACAAACATTGAAATATCTTAAGTAGCTTTTATATAAATAATTTCAAACTCGTTAAATTTTATTGGTACCACAATGTCAGCTGCGCAATATGGTGCGAACTTGATTCGCATTGGATATAAAAACTACATAACATTGTCCATGGCATGGCATATGTAGTCTAGCTGAGTTCCGCAGTTTCGCCCGTGTATATATCCCGTTCCCGTAGGATGTCGAGATAAAAACTATCCTATGTAATTCCTGGGGTTTCGAAGAATCTGTAGAAAATTTCATCCAAATTGGTTCTGTACTTTCGGAGCCTATTCAATACAAACAAACAAACAAATCCTTCCTCTTTATAATATTTGTATAGACTAACTTTTACCGGCTTTGCTCCCGTAAATTCTATGTAGAATATAAAATAACCCGTCCGTTTTTGTATTCACAACTATATGCACGCAAATAGCAATAGTTATCCATAAACCGTAAATAAGTAACGAACAAGCAAACTTCCACGTATAGTATTAGTTGGAAATATCACACTCATTATTATCAATTCCGCGTCCCGAAGACAGTCTGAGATTCGCTTAAGATTTGGCCTAACAAAGAATGCTCCTAGCGAATAAGCTCCAGGGTGGAAAGCGATTTTAAACAAATTTCCAACAGGAGATAGAATTAGGGAACTAATTTGTACCATTCAAGTTGGTCCCCGCGCTCTACTTATTCCTTGAAGTTTTCAGAAATTAAATATCTCGCTTCTTTTCAAACGTTTTGGATCTCATATTTGTTTTAGGAGCCCTCGACGGTTAACAAGGCGTTCGTTACAATCTTGAATTATATTTAATTATGTGATTTTAAGGTCATGTTTGTGTTTCTTTTCATTATTATGTGTTGCGCTCGAAGGACTTTTTGTTGGTCTTAATGTTCGACGTAGTTGCCAATTATGTCAAGGCTACAATTTTATATTCCCACTAGAGGTGCCACGCAGTTTCACCCCATGAATATACCCGTTCCCGTTAGATTTCCGGGGTTGGTTAAAATCCTTTCTTAGCGGATGCCCACGTCATAACATCTCCCTGTATGCCAAATTTCTGCCCGATCCGTCCACTGGTTTGGTCTGAGCGTTGATAGCGCACTATGTCAGTCAGTCAGTTACCATTAAGTTATATATAATTATTTTAGATCCCTAAATGAGACCGTAACACTTAAAGCAATATTAATTATCTAAGCTATGCATCGAAAAACCCTTAATTTCATAAGCCTAAAACTTGAACTAAACATTAGTTGCAGCTGTAAGCTTTGAATCGTCACAATAATTTGTATATAACCTTAACAAAACCCACACAAAGAACACATTTTGCCCGTAGATTAAGGCCGCATCATACGCGAATGCACAAAGCCAACGAGAACAACTTTATGTGTGACTATGAACAACAAAATTAAATCATTACACTCGCAGCGCAAGGAAAGATGAGTTGGAACGACTGGAAACTTCTACTGCAATAAAGCTTAACGATACTGTAAAAGTTTAACTGTGGCAGTGCTTTGCTGAGTGCAGTGGACTATTAGATATGTATGATATTAATGTCATTTAAACCGTGTAAGTACAAATGTTTTGGTACAATGTTTGCGTAACGAGCATGCGATGTTTTGAGGCGTTTGGTTAATTTTTAATATTTCATTAGCGGAATAAGATTCCGTTTTCATTACGGAGTTCGTTTGATATGCGATTTAATGCCTTATTTGAGGGCAATAAGTGTTACTTTTCAAGCTTTCGTACATCAGAATTTGCTTTTGCTTACAATGGCAATAACTTTTTCATTTGAAAGTCAAGCAAGTGACATACTCTACTGAAGTCAGTTTTCCGGTATGAGATAGATCTTGTTATTGACAAATAGAAATAATTGCAATTGACTAACGGCCTTTTTAAATATTCTATTTATTCCTTGCTTTGCTTATTAAAGTCAGAAAAATCTATATATTCGCACATACTTTGATTGCAATATTCTACCGACGGATTGCTATACGCTTTATGTATCTAACGTAACATAATGTGAGATAACAATATATCTATAATCTTTGATACATTTTTTGATATGGCCGATAGTTAAAGATTGTTTCTGTTAAGAACGCCTTTAAACTACGGTAATAAGACGACATAAATATTTACAGCCGATAAACCTGAACCTGGCTTCTAATATTCAATTTACAGAATCCATACACAAATATGTTCTGAATCATGTTAAATTTTACAAGCCCAATGCTCTAGTCTCTCCATATTACGCATAATAAACTTTTATATCTTGCAAGAAAAAAGTCAGATATGAACCCTCAGCAAAAAATACGTGGAACGTTTAAACTGTTATTCCTTCCTCACGGTAACTTAAATTAATCGGCGAATAAAAAAATTAACGTTCATTTAGATAAAAAAGCGTAAGTTCCGAGTTTAAACTGAAAACAGGAGAACGGTTTTACATTTTATGTTAATATCGTTTGCTATATGAAATGAGGGTGGTTATATCCGTGCGAGAGCTGGAACCATTTTTGGAGTGTTTGAAGCAAGCTTAAAACTTGTATGATCACCTACTATACCCTGACGTGGAACTGCAGACCTGGCTGGTGAGTAGGGCTTTTATAGACCTTGATCTCTTCAGGTTATTTTGATCTGAAGAATTTAAAGGTAAAAATGATTTACTTTCTTCAGAACTGAGACTACAACATCTTGGCGAAATCCAGAAAAATCTAGATTACATTTTTATTTATTTCATATTTTAAATATAAAAGTCTCGCATTTAGTTGCACTTGAAAAAAAGGAAAGTGGAGATTGCGACCTGACCTTAGCTCTGTAAAGGTCAATGCAAAGTTCATGTTACGTAAAAATATAAGTTGAAATAATGCATTAAAATGATTATCTACACTTATATTATAAAGAGGAAAACTTTGTTTGTTTGGTTGTAATGAAAAGGCTCATGACTGCTGGACCGATTTGAAAAATTTGTTCACCATTCGAAAGCTGTATTATCCACGAGTAACATAGGCTATATTTTATAAGCTGTATATATAAGATTATGCGAGCTACGAGAGCTAAGCGGGTCATCTAGTTACTAATATTTCGAATATTTTCTTTTTATATAAAATCCGTTCCGTACGATGCGGTTGAGTGGACGCACTTTTATGAGATTATTAGAACATTACGATCTGGTAAATATGAGCTAACATAAATATGACGCGTAATAACGCGTATCCCTTTTATGTTCTTGCGAAATATGAAGAAAAATTATCAATATGTAAATCAAAAAACCTGTATAGATACTCCTCAAATATTTTCAGTAAACTATATTTCAATTCATTCTCACAGTTCGTAAATCCAGCACGTTTTTAAATCGTCACATATCTTATCACCGAACATTGAATAAAGACGGCGAAGTTTGAAGCAGCGTCGGAATTTATTGTATGAAAGAATTTTCTGGAACTTCGAGATGACAATTGAAAAAACTTTACGGGAATTATTCTTGGATGTTCTTCGAGGATGAAGTTTGGTTACATTTGCATGTTAAATACATGTGTTATTTTAGTAGGTAAATGAGAGATTGCCTTAGTTATGGTACGTAACATTCGTAGAGAAAGGTTATTTTATGGGCTGATTTTGCATCAACGTAATTTTTACATCTTATATATTATTTAAAAATTTAAAAAGGGTTAGTATATTTTAGCATCGATGATTAGTAAAACAAGTTATCTATTAATTAAAATTTTAATATAAGTGCAATAGTTTAAACTACAATCTTTCCTTTGGCTGTTATATTTAAATAACTAATCAAAAATGCTTACACCTAAATTTTAGAGTTGTATAGCTCAAATATTTAACTCGAAAAACTTCCCAAATTACCTACTGAAATACCGGTTAACGCAAACAATTTTATAATAATATTTGCTTTTACAATTTCTACGTCGGTTAAGCATTCCTTAACTCAAACTATACTAATTACACTCGAAACTTAAAGTTATGAATTACCAAAATTTGATTACACGGTTCATTAAAACATTCATTTAAGCTTCATATCTAAATAAATTTAATTAAAAATGTTGACGAACTCTAATACTTAAAATACTCCAGACCTTTTGAAATAATTTATTGTATATAATTTATAATTCATTTGAAGTAATAAAAAAAAACATAAAGCTAACAAACAGTAGTAAAAAAAAAGCTAAAGCTTTAGTTAGTGAAAACAGAGTACGGGATAATTAAAATAAGAAATATTTATGATTCGTATAGGACCGCTGTTGACCTTGTTAGGCCATCCGTCAAAATTGAATTATTTTATTCGTGTTTCTGTACATTTCGGGTCAAGTATTCGGTTTATAAAGCATTTATATGGCTAGCTCTAACGTTACATATTGTAGCATATGCTTACTTATGAGTATGTTACCTCAAATCAGCCGGTCAATAAAACGTCTTCGAATGCTTAAGAATATATATCTCAGAAGTCTGTATTCCGTTTCTATACCGTACTGGAATCAATGTTCTGTTATTTTGATAAAATTTGCTGATTTCTTTTCTTTTTTTCTTGTCTCATTTTTCCATTTTGTTTATTAAGGGTAATCGCAAACTTGTAGTACCTATCACCTGATAAACGTCAATAGTGATCAATGTTAGAAATACTAGCTCGCTTTTCCATACAAAATAAATTATTTATAAAATCATTTACAAAATATTTAATGATTTATGAATAGAGCATAAACATTCGAAAACTCAGTATTATCATTGATATAAGTTATAAAATAATAATGCGTAAATTATTATACTTATACTAACTAGCTCATAATACTATTATATAACCCTCCATCATTTCAGTTCCCAGACTCCTTCAGTTTAAATTAATATTTTCAGTACGAGGCGTCACTTAATCAAAATTCAAACAAGTCGAGTGTTCATCACACAACATAATATGATCCAATTAATGGTGTTAGTGGAGCATAATACATTTATGGTAATTATGACTCCATATTGTGGACCCGTTTCCGTTACCTAATTAATTTCATTGGATTTGCTTTACGTATAATCCGCGGATTTAATAGTTTGAGTGAAAATGTGTGGAATTTTATTTTTGGTGGAAATTTTGGTTCAAGATTCGAAAGTATTTGTATGTACACATTAAACATTTTATGGTGAAGTCGGTCTACATTTAATGTACAAATTATATCAGCGAGAGTTGCGTCGAATAGATCTTACATCGCATTGAATGATTTACCAAACTTGATCGACATGAAAAAGTATACTTTTTGTTGGTCCTCTATATTATTTTAATGGGGTTGTCATAGGTCTAATGCGTCTATTTTTGAAAATTTTGACAGTACGAGTGCTCATAACTAGCAGTGGTCACTAGGCACTTGTTTGCAGGCACTATAAAACAAATAAGTTATGAACGTTTAAAAACAATATACAGGGTGTCCCGTAATGAGTGAAGCCTCTCTTGGAGGATGATAGCTGAGCTAATAATCTATCAAAAATCCCAATATAGGTCACACGAAAATATCACTGTTTTTGAGATATTGAGGATTTTGTAGTTTTTTCAAAAATGTTGACCTCGCCCAATGTTTTATATTACTGTGGCCGTAATTCTTATTTGTTTGTCATAATTTTTTTACTAAGATTTCTTAATGAGTTGCTTTCTTGGATACATGCATTGGATATTAAAAGAAATATCAGACAACGGAAGAAAAAAAAAATTTATTTCAAATTTAGTATAGAGGAAAATTTTGAGGTCAGATTTGATAGTCTGTGTTTTAAAAAAAATGTACTACACTGAGGCGGTCAGTGAACTTAAAAACTTCTGTATTTAATACCAATTTCAAAATGGTATAAAACTTATGGTTTTTCCCTATAGCAAAAAAAATATTGCAATTTGAAATCGATTTGGGACCTATTTTAATGATACGTCCAGGATGATACTTAGAATGAAATTTTATTTTTTTACATGAAAAATAAAAAAAAAATGTTATAATTGGTCAAAATTAATAAAAATACATAATTTAGAATGTGAAACATTCTGTATAAATGCATATTAACATAAATTTTAAATAGAACCGTAATTGTACTATACTGTTGAGAATCTTGGATTTTACATGATGTGCCACAATCTACCATGGAATTGGTCAATATTAATAAAAATACATAATTTGGAATGTGAAACATTCTGTATAAATGCATATTAACATAAATTTTAAATAGAACCGTAATTGTACTATACTATTGAGAATCTTGGATTTTACATGATGTGCCACAATCTGCCATGGAATTAGCTGGCCGTTTGAATTCAGCTCCCACTACACCTATCACCAGTTCGATTGACCAATAATTGTGGACCCGGAAATCTCACGCGAGGTTGGTTAGTCTCTGAAAAGTTTGGCCACCATAGCTAACATTTGGCACAAAAGTAATTGTTTTACTTTTAGATTTATTTTAAATTAATAAAATAATGTTTTCATAGATAAGTATTAAAGAATATTGGAGAAATGAGAGAATATTGTAATGGCATACGATAAAATGGACATTAAATTTCATGAAGGTTTATGCATTTATACACAATACATTACATAACAAATTATGAATTTTATTAATTTTGACCAATTATAACATTTAATTTTATTTTTCATGTAAAAAAATAAAATTTCTGAATAAGTATCATCCTGGACGTATCATTAAAATAGGTCCCAAATTGATTTCAAATTGCAATTTTTTTTTTGGTATAGGGAAAAACCATAAGTTTGATACCATTTTGAAATTGGTATTAAATACAGAAGTTTTTAAGTTCACTGACCGCCTCAGTGTAGTACATTTTTTTAAAACCTCAGACTATCAAATCTGACCTCAAGATTTTACTCTATACTAAATTTTAAATAAATATTTTTTTTCTTTCGTTGTCTGATATTTCTTTTAATATCCAATGCATGTATCCAAGAAAGCAACTCATCAAGAAAACTTAGTAAAAAAATTATGACAAACAAATAAGAATTACGGCCACAGTAATAATATAAAACATTGGGCGAGGTCAACATTTTTGAAAAAACTACAAAATCCTCAATATTTCAAAAACAGTGATATTTTCGTATGACATATATTGGGTTTTTTTGATAGATTATTAGCTCAGCTATCTTCCCCCAAGGGATGCTTCACTCATTACGGGACACCCTGTATATAACCAAACAATATTTATATGGTCTCTGTAAAAATTAATCACGAGAGATGCATTAGCAATAAAGTTATGATTATCGGTGTAATTTTTGTCATTAATAACGCGTAGTATTCCAAAGAAGAAATATCACTGTTTTTAATTCAGCCTTTGAAGCCAATAGCCAAGGAGACTCAATAGATAAAAAATTTAACGCCCCGTTAAAAATGAAACACGAGACGTGCACAGTAATTAAATTTGTTTAATATTACGCAGCAGCAATAAAATTACGCTTATCAGTGTAATTCTCGTCAGGTAAACAGAATTATGGGGCGCACCGTCAATAAAGTATATTTGATTTATGTATAGACGGGGATGAATTTTTATGCTTTTATTTTTTGATAAAGCACGCGGTGAGTTAATTGTTTTTAGGGTACGTTTGGAGGGTACCCTCGAAAATTCTTTTATCGATCTAATGTTATCTATATTAATATTATAAAGTAGAAAGATTTGATTTTTGTTTGTGTGAATTGAATTAGATTCTAAACTACTGAATCGATTTGGAAAGTTTTTGATAAATATATGCTATTTCAATCAATATCTGTACAAAATTTTATCCAAATTGGTTCAGTGGTTCAGGCGTAAAGAAGAGACATGCCTACAGATAGATAGTGTTCTCTTTGCATTTATAATATTGAGTAAGGATAAGAATGTTATTATTGTACTTAGTTAAACATAAATAAGATAAAATGAAGTTTAAAATATAGTAATTGAAACTGAATTTTTATTAAATAAAGAAACAAAATAATAGATATCTTTTGTTAGCTACCTGAATCCTAAAAGGCGGACGGCACTATTTGGCACCTTTTTAAAAAACTATACTACAATAATGATAGATTTGATTTAGTTCGTCTAGTAATATCTATAAGTATTTCTTTTGCGAGCTTTAATTTCGACAGTTGTTGCATAAAACAATTAATATCACACATAGTTTATCCTCACTATTTGCTGCAATAATTACAATCGCAGCTTCATGTATCACCTATTATCGCGTTAATTAAATTAAACAAATTATAAACAGCGCAAACATTTCCCGAAACATAACGCAAACAAACTGCAAATAAATTAAATGAATTCAATAAGCTTTCGATAAATATAGCGCATTTAGCACTAAAATATCGGGAGGTTTCGAAATCGGTGAAATATAAGATTACCTCCGTTTTAATCGGTATTATTTTTCAGACTGTATTTTCTTTTTAAAATCTACACTAATATTATTATAAAGAGGAAAACTTTGTGGGTTTGGTGGTAATGAATACGTTCAAAAACTATTGGACCGATTTTAAAAATTCTTTCACAATTCCAAAGCTACATTATCGACGAGTAACATAGGCTATATAGAACATTATGCTACGGGAGCGAAGCCGCGCGGATCAGCTAGTGTTTAAAATAATTAATTACGGATTTAATGGAGATCATAGACAAAGCTATAAAAATATATGCAGAAGCTTACCAACATCGACTTCACCACCAGGTTATAATGAAGCTATCCTGCTCCTTGACACTACTGACCTAGTGAGAAGACTGAAAAGGACCGAACTTTTTGAATTAATGTAGTGCAGTGTAAAAAAAATAGTAATAGTGAAATATTTCCTCAAAGCACATGAACGAAGTGACTTCCCCTTAACAGGCAGAGCAAGTGACATTGGACAATATCGTAGAATAATTCGATTGTAGCAATTTAGGTTAGAAAAAATACTTATTAGTCTTGTAGGCTGGATTGTAATCAGATTAAGTTACTGTCTTATTTTTAGGACCCTAATTAATAAAAAAAATATATGATTAATTGGAGCTATCGAGTTTTCCTCCGTATTATTAATCTTTGTGACTTTAAGTCGGATTTGCTTGGATTTTTTTTTCGGATAGCTATTTAGTAAATGGTCAAAGAAAATATAATGATTAGATTCGTTACTTTATACTCGTATCCCCTATTTTTTTCAAGACTGCGTAGATAAACACATAGTATAATATTGTCTTTCTTTGTATCATAATTGCGATTCTAAGGCAAATATTTAGTAGTGAATGAATGATAGAACTTTTGATAACATCTTACTACATTGAACTATGTTAGTTGTACGTGTGTGCGTGTGTGTGTTGTATCGACGCCTCTACATAGATAACATCAATGTGTATTTACGCAATGCCGACACAAATTACACACTTAACTTCCAGGTGGCAATACAATTCAACACCGAACACAACTTCACTACAAGTACATGTAACTAGATAGTTAGATGTACGAAATAAGTATTTAGTTACATGTACGTGAAATAATATGCGCTTGAAATTAGTTTGCGCGTCAAACAGCCGTGTTGTTTCGCAAACAAATTTGTATTTCATCGTTTATTGTGAATTTTCACGATTCATAGCCTTTGAATAGTGCGCAATAGGATGGAAATATCACGTAATTTATATTCAATTTATGTGGAATTATGTAATCATTTAACTGTTAGTCATGATAAGCGTTGATTTGAAATGGATTTCAATTTGTATATCGCGAAGTATCTATACAAAATTATTCGTTCGTTGAAGATGAAATTTGACAGAAGCTTATTGATGGGGGACGTCAATTTTGTGTTTTTCCTGCCTACAAACACAGACGTGTGGTATAAACAGACAGAGAAATTTATATCGATTCAGAAAAATATATTCTATGTTCAGTAAAAATCCCTTTTACGGAACATATAGAAAATAAAAAGTTTTATAGATATTCAATTTTTTTTGTGCCAAGACTGATGATTTAGTGTAAAAATTGTACGAAAGTTTTAATGCTAATAGGATAACTAAAGCGAGCAAAGAGAGCGGGTTTTATGAAAGTATTCGATGTTCAAAATCAGTAGACCACTGAAAATCAGTTCTGTGTCTTCTTTTAGACACAGATACACTGAGTGGTTTTCCGTTTTCGGCACGCATTGACTCACCATACAGATTTCATTGGCACACATTTATTTTGTGTATTTTTTTATGTTTCTTTCTTTTTTTTAATGCCTTCTATCGTGTCTTCCTATTTTTTTATGTGATTGTACATTGTGTATTATGTGTGTGTCGAAATAAATGTTTCTTTCTGTTTCTTTCTTTCTAGATACTCTATAGCAATACAATCCAATGTTTGTTCTCATATTACAACGACACATTATCTTCGGCGCACGTACACCGCTCATTTATAATTTATTCGCAAACTCATCGCAACTTGCACAATGCTTGGAATTAACATTTATATCCGTGTTGCGGACCAACTTACCCGGCTAAATTATAATGTCGACTTTCCCTATGTTCTAATGACAATATGTAACGTATCCGTACTTGGTAGGATAATAATGTGTTGGTATTCTACACGTTCTATTTTTGACTTATATTCTAACCTATGACGTGGTTAGTAGCTAAATGAAAATGTCGACTTTTGGTGTCTCGTGTTGTTTACTCCATCCCGGTCTATTTTTTATTACATAACGTATCTGCATTTGGCCGTATTAAAATTTGCTGTCTTATTTATCCTAGTCTATATTTAATTTGTAGAAATAATGTGTGGCGAAAATAGTACTACAAAAAATAAGAATAATTGAATTCATACATATTCGAGTTCTGTAAAAAACCAACAACAATGTTTAATGTGTACTAATAATCTAAAAAATAGCATCAGACGATTCTTGATATTTTTTATACTTACGTTTTTCACTGATTTTTTTTTAGAATTTCACTAAAACGAATTATTGTAACTCTCATAGTTCTATGGTAAACTAAAAAAAATCGAACTTAAGATAGACATTAGACATGTAATTTATAAGTATCAATGAAAACAGTAAGTTGTAAGATGTAAGTTTAAAAAAGGTATGATACGTAAAACTTGTTACTACACGAGTATTTGAGTTATGTTTTGCTTGGATTAAGTAAAGAAACAGACACATAATCCCGTTTGTATGTGTTTTTTCAATCCTGTTTGCGCCTCACCTCACCTCAAATATTTGTTGAGTTTTCACTGTTGTATGTTTTTTCACCTTAAGGTACGTGGGTACAATACTCAAGGTGCTTATAAAGGTTTTTGTTTGCTAGCAATATGCCTCTGATACATTTTAGTCTATGAAATATTTTATTTTTATGTAATGTTTTGTTAAATTTATATTGCGCATGATGAATACAAAAAGCTTTTAGCATAAATGAGATTAAAAAAAGTTGTAACAAATTAATACTGTATGAATTATATATGTGATTGATGAACGTACTATGAGAATAACATTTTAAACAAAAAATGTCTAGATTGGACATAGTTTTAGTCAAATACAATACTTTATAAAGGATTCAAAACGGAAAGTACTCGCGTTAAAACAAACACAAAACAGTACTACAATTTTAGTTTTTAAACACTCATAAATCGTACTTAAATTAGATTCCAAAAGATTTCCTCAAAAATAAATAATATTGGATAGCCGAATATTATGCATTTGATGCTGAAAGCCAGTCAGTCTCTTTGCAGTGGTCACTCGCAAGCCCGGACCTTCCCACTTAACCACAAACTTCTTGGCGAATGAAAAAACTTTTTAATAACTCCTCGAGGCACGTTTAAATCCGAGTCTTATGTATACGTTTGGATATTCGCGCTCATAAATTTTATAAGAGAGGATTTTTAGGGATGTGCACATATAAATTTATATTTTTTTGTGTCGGTAGGTAGTAGCTATATTTACGTCTTACGTTTATTTATACTATATAGTAAGCACTCGGTGATCGTAATTCGACTATTATTTAAATTAAATTTTATGATCAGAAAACTAACATCTCTGTTCGTAAACTGTGCAAATACTTTGCGTAATTTTCTTAAAAAGACGTAAAGCTTCACATATACAAATCATGAATTACCATATATATAAATGAAAGTATGGTATCAGACATGCAGCATCTTCTAGAAAATCTGCAAAAATACATTAAAATTGTTACGAAAGAGTAAATTTTGGTTATAAAAGTAAGATAAGCAATCGCCAATGTTTTATACGTATTCTTAACATTCCTTACATCCCAGCATTCTCTTAAAGTCAGTTAAAATGGAAAATAAATTTCATTAAGCACTTGAGGCGTTAGTCCCGTTGCCTGTCTGGGGTCTGACAACTAAATCTATCTTTAAAGACTTCGTAGTCCTGTAAATGAATATTGTACAACGAATTAGGGTAATAAAATCATTTGCATTGCAGAGATGGGATAGTTTCGGGCGATTTTACTTGGGGAGTTGCAGTTGACCCTTGCTTACACGGTTTAGTTAGTCTAAAACGATGTAAGATAATGTAGTTTACAGTTTTGGCATATTTTGCATGTTCTAGAAGCAAAGCGAATCATTCCGTCTTTACAAGATTTATTAAGTTTCGTCTTAGCCACCCAAAAAAATAATCAAAATCCTAACGACGTATTTTGTACACTAATATTAAAAAGAGGAAAACTTTGTTTTTTTTTGGAATGAATATGCTCAAAAACTACTGGACCGATTTTTAAAATTCTTTCACCATTCCAAAGCTACATCATCAACGAGTAACATAGGTTTTAGAAAATTATGCTATGGGAGCGAAGCCGCGTGGAACAGCTAGTCATACAAGTAATTACTTGTAATTAATGTAATTTAATTATACGGTTAGTACTACAAATGTTGCAAATTAAAGGACGTAAATTGTACACAACAGCTATTACTATTACGTATTATAATACATGCACCATAAATAAAATTATACTCATGTAAATCGAAGTTACCCCGCAATGTAGGAAGATGGTATTTAGCCAAGTTTGCGAGTTATCTTGACATTAATTTACTACATATTTTGTAAGACATGCATGCAATTTACATATGTTTTAACATTTGTACTTAAAAATATTAAATTGCATTATTTTATACTTCTCTTCGCCTTATATTTGTATGCTTAATAAGACGTTACATAGATTTAGGAGTTGATTTCCAAATCGAAAAGATTCTTTCATGTATTCAATAGCTATGTTTGATTTTAATTAACGTTTAGTTACTTATGTTACGTTTAAAAGACTGCAAATTAAGGAATAATTTAGAAATAGCCGTTAGAAGCGTTTAATATGCTGATGAATTTTGTAGGATTGTATTGTTCTGGCATGATGCGATTTCCCATCATTAATCCTTTCCTTATCCCAGCTGTTTACAAGCTAGCAAAGCACCTGCAACACTTTGATGTTGTAGATGTTCATGGGCGGCGGTCACTTAACATCAGATAAACCGCATGCTTTTATATTTCAGCAAGCGAAATATAAAAAGCAAAAGTCACGTGCGTTATATGCAAGTAAAATTACGGACGGCTTAGTGAAAAAAATACTTGATATTAGTTGTTTGATATGACGCTGAAAAATCCGCAAAATGTAGCTTTAAATTTACATTCTATGAACCTTAATATCTATGAAGTATGACGGGTCTAACAAGTTTGCTCGGCCTAAGTTGGGATGGCCGTGTTTTTTAAATTTTAATCTCGACACACGGCGGGGGGTTCCATCGATCATTTCCCTGCAATTTTCCGGGCTCGTGCCTAAATCTAGCCCCTGTCGGATTGCCTTGACGGTCTAATGCGTCACGCTCTGCCCGAATATTCAATTTTTGCGTACAATTGTGTATTTCGCTGAGAGATTGGATACGGTCTTGTGCATGAAAGTGAGAAAGTTTGAGGGATTACGGGCAAATAGCTGGGAGCTTGATTTGCTTAATTTTGTAGCAGTTGGGTTGTCTCGAGATTCCAAAAAATATGTAAGTCGTAATGATTTGTACATATAACAAACTAACTGAATATATTGGGTGAAAAAAAGGTTAAAAATGATTTAAAACATTAACTTCATTCGAATTAAAAATATGTATAGGTGTATTTTAAATATATGTATAGATAGTCAATCTCAATAGAGACTAGCCAGCTGCATAGAAGATATTAGTGCAAAAGTGTACGCGCAAATACAGGTGCAATCTCTGTTTATTTACTTTAGTAACCCGATGGGAAGGCTTTATATATTCTCCGAGGTACCACTCTCCTGTATTCAAAAAATTTATCCCTTGTTTTGCTTACTAAAGTCAGGCAAATCTATCTTTGCACTTACTTTGACTTCAATACGCTGTCGACGGATTGCCTTTGTTATGACTTTTGACAATCAAATGTCATTTAATCTGAGATTACAATCTATCCATAATCTTTGATACATTATTGAAAACGGCCGTTAGTAGAATATTGTACTGTCGTAAGTAGACTCGTTTTATTATACCCAAAATGTGCATTAAAGTATTTAATAAATTGATCACGTATGGAAAGTGATGTTCACTACAAGTAGAAGTTTTTTAAATTAGGTGCGAATATCAGCAATTATAAGCGCTTAATTTGTTCAATTTTGTAATAATATTGTTGCGTAATATAGGAGGTTATAAGTTGGATGGAACCCGGTTAAGAAGGACTTTATTGAGCTCCATTAATAAGGATACTCGGATATTGCACAAAGGATAATCGAGGTTTGTCGATGTTATGTAGTTTAATAAAGAAATACTGTCGGGGAATTGAAGAAAATAACGTGAAAGTTTCATAATCTTACATGCATTAATTTTTATTTGTAGGTAAGGTTATATCTAATTAAGCACTAGCTTCAGCCCGCTATGTCGCTCTCTAGGTCTATAAACTATATGTTATCCCTTGATCTATTATAGAGCCTGTATGTATATGACACTTCATGAAAATTATTTTAGTAATTACGACGTAATACGTAGAAACATCCAAACATGCAAACATTAAAACTTAACATTGCTAAAATTAGTAGCATCTGTTCAGAAATATAGTGCTTTAATTGAGTAATAATTTGGACTGTTTTTATGTATTATTCTTGGTAGTAGAAACTATATTAGATAGACCGTATATTCTAAGGGAGGGTTGGTCAGAAAAGAAATAAGTTTGCATATGTTAAACTACTGTCATGACTTTGACATAACATAGCTACTTCATTTCTGACGACCCAATTGGCGCAGTGGCATGGTCTATGGCGAAGGGTGGGAGTTCGATCCCCACGAGCAAAAAATTATGATGTGATAAACATTACAATTTTCTATTGTTTAGGTGTTTATCTATAGTATGTATGTATTTACAAAGAAGAAGTATTTTTAAGTACTATCCATAGTACAAGCTTTGCTTAGTTTGAGACTAGATGGCGTATTGTTAATTGTCCCTTAATATTTATTTTATTTATTGATTATTTGTGATTAACCCGCACTCACTTCCAACGATACTTTATTTACACACACCAATAATTGAAAGTCCAAAGTTTGTATAGTTTATTGACCTTAAGTGCACCGTATAAAATTCATAGCAGCTTAATCAGGCCCAGGGCGCTTTAATTCCGTTTTAATAAACCGTTTTAATGCTATAAATGGCCAATGATCGTGCTTCGTTAGGTTTTGCAATCATTGCTGCGGATTACAGGCAATTGTAATTTCTTTATTCGCACACTAGATGTGCCCTACGGTGTAACACGCGTTGTATAATAATAAATTTTATTATAAAAGTTCTTATTATAGTTAGAAATATTTTTCAAATTCAGCCAAATCAAGCCAAATAAAGTCAGTGAAAATATTGATTTGTGTCTTTTATAGAGGTCTATACATATTTTTAGAAAAAAAAAACATTTAGAAACCTAGAATAATAAAAAGAATATACTCTTAAGTATTTCTAGGATTATTTGTTAGGTTTATACGAATTTGAATAGGGTAACTAATTAACTACCGGATAGCAAAGTAGAATAATAGTAATTATAATACCATGTGTATGAAAAAAAAAACTCGTTCAAGCTAATAGTCAGAAAAGTTTTAACAGTTAAATGAGGGCTCATATTGTGTGAATTGCAATGTTTTTGAAAAGTCTTTCATGGGTCTAATTCCAGCCTTCAGGGAAACAAAACAAATAGTCGCAGTTATGGGTTTTGTGCAACAATACGTATGAGGGATTGCAAAATTATGACTTTTAAATGTGCGAAAGTACGACAAATATTTGTGGTTAATAAAACACTTTTTCAAGGATGTGAAATGCGGTTTATTGTACATTATTTTACATTATTATATTATTTTGAAGAAAAGTTACGGATACAAATATGTAGTATATTTGTATCCGTAAGTTTACATTTTTAGGTACAAATAAGTCTTCAAATATACAAATTATTAATCCGATGTTTCGAAATAATGTATAATAAACCGCGTTTAGAATACTTTAAAAAGTATTTTATTTAATATAGAAATTACTCGCGTTAAAAAAACACAAGAAAATACTATTTGTAGTTAAGTTTATGAGAATGTTGCGATCTTTATGAACAATAAAAGGCTGAATTAGTATATAATGGGGCGATCACATCGATAAAAATAGAAGATGAGCGAAGTTCATAATGGGAATATTAAGATAGTGGGAGTCAAATAGGTGAAATTAATATGCTCAGGGCATCACCATAAAGAGTGTAGTATGACATGAAAGGACCTGATTTGTATATGACTTGATACGCGAGGTCTTGCTCGGGGCGAGCCGTTAGTTTATAAAGGACTTACCTGAAACATAGCTTTGCTCAGAAATGCTTGTGTTGTTGGATATGTGTTGAGAAGTGAAGAGCAAGACCCAACTTTATTGGTGTAATCCTAAGATTTTGCTCAATGTCTTACCTCTTACCCTTAGCAGACTACACTTGGATTATAGTGAAGCGATGACAAACTGCTTGAGCTACACAAGGTCAGATATCTTGGTCAGAGTACAAAACATTCCTATTGTTGAAATTATTATAAATGTAATGGGTGAATTATCTTCGATTGGCAAAAACAGTAACTGTACGTGATCTATGTTAATAGTTTACATTCTTAGTTCGTCTTTCTACGACAATTTCAATATAACTTATTCAATAGTAAATTAAACCGTAGGCGGGAACATAAATTTTAGGCAAGAATCATTGGAATGCAACCCGCCAATTAATTGTAAACAAAATTTATTCCCGATATGCAAATGACAAGGGAGAAGCCACTAACGTTACTTACGTATAAATTTTCCGAACGAAACATAATCAATTATAACGGGACACTCAATTTGCCAATCTACGATCACCAATCAGAGGTCGGTATTTACATAGAAATGTGCAATCCTGATAAACATCGACCATTGGGCCGAAGACATTATGCTAATACCGCTTAGCATTATACCAGCCAATTATATACATATACATATTCATGATTACGTCGCTATTGATGGCACCTACTAATGCTCATTAAGTGGAGTATTAATGAGCTAGGCTTGATTGAGTTAAACTAAGATGGTTTTAAAAAATTAGTGTAAGGATAAAGTTGGAAATACCGTTTTGTTGGTAATGATCCACTCAATTTTTAATGTTGTCTGAAGTTATAATATTGTAGTATAGTCTTGTAATGTTGTCTGAAGACTTTATATTGGAGTATAGTTTTGGAAACTAGGAATTTTTGTCCGATGCTCTCAATGTTTCTTGTTGTGATCTTTTGGCGCTATACTACCGTCGTATGTCATCTTTGCTAACTTGTTAGTTTTATAAAATCAGTGTTGTGTTTCTATTGATATCACTTTTCACGTTTGATCACAATATTTTTTATGTTTATTTCGATATTATGGAATCAATAGAAACAAATCTTTTGGCCAAACTATGCTCCTTTCTAATTTAAAATTAACATTTTTACAATATATTTAAATCAATCGTAGATACGTGGGCCACCTAACTGATACTTGACATTATTCGGGCAGTGTAAAGTGGCATTGTCTTAGCATCAGGGGAGGACAAAAGAGCTCACTTAAGCTCGGTAAGCCAGAGGACGATGTTTGTACAGAAGGCAATAATGGACGATGTCACTGCCAACATTTGACTACGCAAACTGGCACGCCGTCCCATTCGGCGTTCAACGTTTAAATGCTGAAATATGGCCGCTATTTTTTAGGCCAATTTTATAAATGTGCCAAATCCTAATCTTACTAAATTGGTACGTATAACGGCACTTGAGATGACGTTAACTACTTAAATAGAAGTACAAAAACCTAACCTAAAACACACATGATAAATTAAAATTAAAAACTGCGACCGTTTCTAAATTAGTGTTATTCAAAATGCAAGATATTTAATCATATTCAACTGCATTCATAAATATAGTGACTATAATATGTGGCTTATAGTATAAACCGAGAGAAACACGAACAATTAATCGAAGATTGTCTCAATATTTGCGAGGAAAAAGCCCTTGCTACACACCTGTATTACAAGCACACGTACGATAACAACGTAGTTACAGGGTGCGAAATTAAGTTATTGGCGTTAATTCAATCTAGATACATAACTAATAAACACGGCAAATGCCCATTCCACAATGGGATTAACAATAAAGGAGTCTTGCTTATCTTGGGGTCTTGTTATTCGAGGTCCTTCTGCAAATGAAGGGTCTCAGTTCGAACTAATTTATTGTGGCCCAATTGAATCTTCATTTGACAACAATTGGGCAGGCCTTTGTAACCTGGAGGTATTTGGAGGGATTTGTTTCATTATACGTCGCCGTTAACTCCGCCGTTGTAAAGCGTGCGTGACATTTTGATATAGGGATGTTGGAGGGATGAATGGTCCCGGATGCAGGGTATAGATACTGATTATTTGATTTTGTTGGAATGGTTAATAGTGACCGTGTTTGTGTAATGTTCAGGATCACGGAATATCCTAGGAATTTGATTGTCCTAAAATGTTCAGTAAAATTTTGTAATAAGTCTGGACAAAAAACTTAAAAATTTGTCAATGGAGGATTGTGCTCGATTATGTATTTAATTATTCGTCAATAATTATAGTGCAATTGAAAGGTTATGTTACACTCAAAATATATATTTTTTATTATCTGCCTGTCTGTCTGTATGTGTGTTAGTTTCACATGAAAACTACTAATTCGCAAGCGGTTTTCACAGATGTTGTCTTCTTTCAACGTAACATCTGGTGTGTAAAAATTTCTCCCCCTTTTTGATCTATACACTCTGAATGCGGGCGAAGCTGCGGGCAGAGCCTAGTTCGCAAGATAATTGCATGTCTCAGTATGAAGTCGTAGTATCTAAGTAACACTTATTTAGATTGAGTTTTTTACATGTCCCTCCAAAAACTGGGTTAATCTGGCTGTTTATATTTTCAAATAGTCACGAAATTGTAGCGCTTAAACAATTTTTGCAGGAAAGTTGCGTCTTGGGGATCACTACGCTGCAGAAGCGCATACAATGTCTCTTCTGGGGCGAGTTAGCGCCGAGTTATCATTCACACTACTAATTTTTAATTAAAACTAAATTCTATATAAACATTTTTACTTGCGGAGATACGGAATAATAGTATTAATTTACAGTGCGCGGTGAGACTGTTTATCATTTTAATTTGTTTGCGGAGTTAATTCGCTTTAGTTTAGGGGGATTATCGGTAATGGTAGTTTTTGTATTGAAATTTATATTCGATGTATTTTATACGATAGTTGTCTACGTATTCAGGGTGAAATCGTTACGAATAACTAAATTTTCTTAAAAATAAATAAATAATAATGTTACCGTTCTCTCAGGCCGCTTTTTATGACAAGTATTACTTACAAGGTAAGTATATAGATTAAATATTTAGAGAGACTTACCTACCAATTTGTATGACGTAGTTCAGTAACGATTTTTCGTTAACAATAAAACCTAACCTTTTTGAGATTAAAAAAAATTATACCTACATATAGACGAATAAAGAGACTTAGCTACCAATTAGTGTGGCGTAGTTCAGTAACGATTTTTCGATAGCAATAAAACCTCGTCTTTTTCAGATTAAAAACATACCTACATATAGTACAATAATCCTGCTTGCATATGGTTGGAGAGTATATTTCACAGTTTTAACATTCATGGAAGCTGCGTCCCTGGACACTGCAGCACTGTCTAAACTATACGGTTACGACGGTTACCAGTTCTAATGGAAACTTATTATAGATATTTACAATTTAAATTGCTTAAGCTTGGGGTTTGTTTTTGTTAAAGTATTAATAGTGTTGTGGATGTGTTGTTTGTGCTACTTATGTTAACGTATTTATTGGTGTTTTATTTTCTTTGACCTAGACGATTTTGAGATTTCCGCAAATACCCGTTATTCTTTGTTACGTTTTGGGGATTATGAAATTCTGGATCGGTGGTAATTCAAAATATCAAAGGTGACTGACTGACAAAGTGACTAGACATCTATCAACGCACAGCCCAAACCGCTAGGCAGATCGGGCTGAAATTTGACGTGCAGGTGAGTGCAGATGACGGGGAAAGAGGTATACGTGGGTAAAACCGCAGGGCACGGCTAGTATAATTATATATGTGCGATATTTGATAGAAGCTTCGGAGGAGTATTACATAGAAAAATAAAAGTTTTGAGTTAAAATCTTCTTTTCATTATTTCTTACTAAACATACTCATGCTGTTACTACAACAATAACCCATTTTTATTTACGACGTGTGTTTTTAAAATAAAAATTCATACATTCGTCATATTCAAAATGAATTCTGCAGGCGCCTAAGCATTTTCTAATAAAAACATCGACCAGACGCTTATATGAGACATTCAATAAAGTACGTTCGCGCGTTGCTGGAGATTTTAATACACTGGTGTAAGGAAAATACGGATTCTTGGCCTTTATTCTAGGGAAGGGTCGATAAATTTTTGAGGTACCTAAAGTTTAAAAGGCAAATTGTACGCGCGTTCGCGTTCTAATACATTTTTAAATAGTTTTTGATCCTAGCAAAACATTACCAGGTTTTCCATCTGATTAATATTTCGTAAGTAAAATAGAAAGATTTTTAAAGGAGGATGGCAAAGGTGTTAGATGGTAAAGCTCTGATGGTAAGAGTTTAACTGCTCACTGCACTGCTCATAAAATCAGGCTACACTTGAGGAATTATCGTTGGTCTTTAAATAGTGAGAACGGGATTACAAATATTGATTTAATAATAAAAAAAACAGTCAAATTATTGGTCAATTACATTTTCACAGTAACAATCTTATAATACAATAAACTTTTAAATTTCATAAATAGCTAACAGATAACAATATACATTTTCGCTTCAATGTTAATACCAAGTTTATGAAGAAAAAAGAATATGCAGTATTAAAAGTGTTTCTTGAAAGCATAAGGAACGCATCTAAACCTATTTCTGCGGTGAGAAAGAAAATGGCCGACGTTATGAGTAAGCGGAAGCTTGTTAATAAGCGAGCGGTACGCTGCGATGTAAAGGTTTTTGTATAATATTATATGCTTTATATGTTATCTATACATATAATGATAAATAAAGAAGCTATTTTGAATTATGAGAAACTGATACTAGCGTTCCATTCTTCGGGGTCTTAAGATCAATTAAAGGTAACTTTTAAATCCAGCCGATATACTATTTGTGTACGAAATTTTATCAAAACTAGTTCAGTAGTGGCAGATAATATCACACACATACACCCACATATGACACACTAACATCTTTTCATGCTGACATTTTTATAAAAAGTATAGTTTCAAATTCAAGTTAATTGATGATCGAGTAAATGGAGTAGTTTTATTTTGCCCGTTTATAACTGGAAATTTATGTTTTTGATTAATTTATATACATGAAGGTCTCGTCATCGTTTTAGTTAATAGTATGTACTTAATCACTGACAGCATTATAAACTTTGATTAAAAATCCAAAGTCTAACAGAGTAAATTACTCTGACATTAAACTTGCAGTTATGATTAGTGATAGCTCCAAAGTTTTTAAGGACTTAATCCCAGAGTATTCTGGAACTATCTAGACGGTTTTAATTAATCCTGTGTAGAGGAAAGTTTTTATATCTTTGCGTACGAAATGCCGCATCCATCAGGGTGACTTATCGACCGGTGCAATATTCTTTCTTGTTACTGTTTTCATTTTGTAAACTTGAAGCATTACACTTGCTATTTGCTACGTTTTATTAACTGTTGTGTTAATCGTTGTCAGGTTGGATATTCTTTAAATTATGTAGTCTATTACGACCGGAAGATTTAGTATTTTAAATTAAAATAGCAAAATTAGGACAAATATGTCTAACGTCGGTTTATTTATGTTAGAAAAGTAACATTAAATTCGTTATTTGGTTTAATAATTTCAAAGATTGATTTGTTACAAGAAAATTGATGATAAATATGCTGCCTGCACCTTACAATAGGGGCTATTTAATCGCCCAAGGTCGCGTGATAAGCATCAACGCGTGCTGAGGGGACAAAATATTCAGATTTATATACTAGGTATATGTAAACCAAAAACTGCGTGTTGAACAAAGTAAAAGAGACTTACATACTATTTATTTTAAGATACATTTCTATTACGAGTACAAAACCCTCTATTGTAAGTAGTAAATGAATGGAATAATCATGTTATTATAGATATATTGAGCTTTGAAAATCAATTCTAATCTCAGAATAGCTCAACTATAATCAAATTGCAAATTACGCCACCGTCACCTTTAAAGCTAAAGATATCCCACAATCAAAGGAATATATCGCTGGAAACAAAGCCAGTCGATATGGAGAGCAACAATAATTGAATAACAAACAACAGACAGACCTCGAAGCAATTCAGATAGAGAAACAACACGTCCTAACTCAGTGTTGAGTGCGCGCGTACAGAAACGAATTAACCTAATATGTTCGTTAACAATTGAATAGAAATTACTAGAACTTTCTCGAAACAGACTGCTTTAATATTCTCCAATCGTAGCGTTCTTTCAGCTGAAGAAGATAAATGTAGCAGCCAACTTCAGACGATTTATCGTTATGCAATACACTGATACCGAATTCCATAGCAATGATTCATGATAAATGTCTATACGTTCAGGAAGGAATACGGGGCGTTGTTTACATTCTCACCCTTTTGTTGTAAAGAAAAGTGACACGTAAATAGTGAGTAAAGTTGCGAACGCGACGCGCATATAGATGTGAAGTTGTAGCTCCCCAAGCGAGTACCAGAAAGTTGGGGGATATAAGGCGAGATGTTTATGAGAACTTAAATTCGGAATCGAATTGCGTTCGATATCAAATGCAATTCTCATCTCTATTTAGAAAGCCACTGGCATCGCTTCGCAAGAGACTAATGTTGTCGATACGTGACCCGATGTAATGAGCGAAGATTGTACATTTAATCCTATGGTTTCTGCTCAAATTTATGTACAAATTGTATATAACGTATTGTTTTGCTTCAAACTTTTTAAAAGCTTCAATGCGAAGCCGTATGGTTTCCGAAGTATTAAGAAAAAATGTTAAGTATTGCGGCGGTGAATGCCTATTTAAAATTTCAAGGAAGTGTTCAGGAGTGTTCTTGGAAATTATTTCAAAGAAATTGAATCCAAGCATTTTATACGTATTTAATATTTTATTTTAGCGACGAAATTTGAACCGACGTTATAATAATTCATTAAGATAATCACAATGTATTTATGTCAACCTAATGGCTTCTTAGAAAAAGTAGTATTTTTAGGCATGAATTTAAGAAATTTGTAAAAGTTACGATGATGTTTTCGCAACAAAGTTAATATTTATATTATATATTAACAACAAACCGAATATATTTTTGTCCTATTTTAAGGACCTCCAAAGAAAAGGAGAAAGACGCATACAAATTATTGCTTAAAGAAAAGTTTCATTTGCGCGATCTGAATTTTAGATGACAGTTCAAGAATCTGTTGCATTTAATATCTTCCTCGTTATTTGACACTCAATTTTCTCTTTGAGTTTGCACGATATGCCCATTTTCCAACTTAAATGATATCATGTTATTGAACGCATAATTATAAAATATTATTAAGGTAAAATCCCCTTTAATGGACCTTTAATTAAAAACATTCCATTTCAAGTTTAATATTTACTCATAATCGACTAATCGATTCAAAGTAGCATCAGGAAGAAAAAATATAACTTTTCTCCGAGAATACTGAAATAACGGTATAAAATATGGCCCTACAAAAGTCAAGAGGCTCGGGGAGGGAACTCCAACACGGAGTGAAGAGGCTTGTTAATTCTATGAATGTTTTGAAATCAATAATTTATTCCATCAGGTCTGTATCATCAAAAGATGTGCTTACTCCTATCTTTGTATTACGATTTATCGAGAGCTGGTGTTATCGATTGCTACATGATTTGCATATTTAATGAATGGGAAATAGTAACCGCCTCGACCCGAGCGAAGTTATGTTTAAATACCCTTTAGTGTAATATTATGGGAGAGTAAAGTATTGAATGGGGGTATTTCTGTTGAATGTTCGTGTATTTACATTTAGTTGTAGGTTTTAGGGTTAGAATTGATTTTGATTTGGAGAGCAATAAACTTATAATAATAGTAAAAATTTTAAAAATAATATTATATCATGTTAAAAACTGATACTTCGCTTAAGTACGCAAAACGTGTTTAGTTTTAAAAAGATTAAATAGTATCAAGACTTTCAACATTCCTCCTTACAACGTAATGATAACACTGATAAATTATAAGTCAACGCAGATCTAATAAGGACAAAGGAAAAAGTAAAGTGATTAGGTACAAAGAGCCATTATCCAAAAGGCACCGATACATTATAGACACGTAGGGACGGTACATCGGGCCGCAGGTGTCCAGTAACCGGTGCATTTACCCCGGCGTTACACGTGAATCGTTAACTAAACTGCGCTCAGATGAATGCTACTGAATTCCGCACTCGTTCTAATTGTAGCTAAGCGGTTTATAATCTTGCTTTGTTGTTTTTTAAATTTTTGAAGTTATAGCTTTTGCCCACGGCTTCGTTCGCATATACTTCCAATTTTATTAAGTGCTGTATTTTTGCTTAACAACAAGAAAAACACTTTAGCTTGAATAGCTTAAGTGTTTTTCATCATTACTGCAAGGTTTCATCTAAATCTGCTAAGTCGTTGTTACTTGAAATAGTAACAAACATATATACATCCTTTTTGAACTACTCTCGCGTATATAATATAAGTAAAATTTAGGTTCAGATTACTTAGCAAATTTAATAAGGACGGCTTAAAAGTAAAGTGATTAGGTACAAAGAGCCATTATCCGAAAAGGCAGCCAATACATTATAGACATATAGGGGCGATACATCGGGCGGCAGGTGTCCAGTACCGGTGCATTTACCCTGGACATAACACGTGAATCGTTAACTAAACTACGCCCAGATGAACGCTATCAAATTCCGCACTCGTTCTGATTGTTAAGCGGTTTACAATCTTTGCAAGATTTGTAGTTATTTATAAGGCCAATTTTACAACTTTTTATGGATTTTATGACTGACTGTTCGGATTTAAATCTTGCCAGTAAATTTAATATATACGTTGATGCATAATAGTGACAAGTAACTCTAACGGCCGTTTTCAATAATGTACCAAGGGTTATGGATAGATTGTAATCACTACATAGTATAAAACAAAGTCGCTTTTTCTGTCATGTATCATGTTGTATGTCCCTATGAACGCTCAAATCTTTAAAACTACGCAACGGATTTTGATGCGGTTTTTTTTAATAGATAGAGTAACTCATGAGGAAGGTTTTTATGTATAATATCATCCATTAAACCCGTGCGAAGCCGGGGCGGGTCGCTAGTCTCAGAATAAATGACATTTGATTGTCAAAAGTCTTACAAAGGCTATCCGTCGACAGCATATTGAAATCAAAGAAAGTGCAAATAGATAGATTTGCCTGACTTTTAGTAAGCAAAACAAGAGATAGAATATTGAAAATGGCCGTAAAAGAAGAAGAAGAAGAAGACTAACATTACAAAGAATATAATTTTATTTACATACATTATCTTGTGACCTGACAACACGATGGCACTTTTTAATAACTACCGCCCATAACTTATCCTTTCCGAGTAATAAACTCGCACTCACGCAAATAAAGGCCGAAAAGGGAAACAATTATAGGGACAAAAGGTATTATTTAGTCAATAAACGCGGGAGATCGCATCTCGGCTTCTATACAACGAGGTGTTTTATGGGAACGGAATCTACCCTCTACAAATGGCACGAGATAAAATCCAAAGATTGTTGCGGCCATAAATACTTTTATCGGATATTTAGCTTTTGTTTTTGGTTAATACGAGTGTCTATTAGATCGAGGACGCATTTGATATGTACAATAATTGGACTGTTTTGCTTTGATGCTAACACCGATTGTTTATCTAAGAAATCTTGAAAAAATTAGGGAATAAAAAGTAAGAGAAGTGGAAGGTGATATGTAAGTTAAGAACCATTATGTTTTAGGAGAATTGAATATTCGAATTGAATATATGAAACGGTACACCGTACGACGCGAGTTATAGATCGATATTACAACTAAAAAAGTTTTGTTTTATGTATTTTCATTTCTATTATATCAATATGGACTTTATGGGAATTAATAATTTAATACTTTATCAATAAAAAGTATTTTTTATGCTAATATGAAAGATAGCTTCAGCTTCTATTCCGCTTACTTTATATCTCCAAATATTTTCAAGACTGCATAGATGTGCACCCGGTATAATGAAAAAAATATTTACTTCAATATTCATTAATTATACAACTTTTATTTTATGGCCTATGCGTTGTATGCGCAACCACATCTGTTCTATAGTTTGTGCGACAGAGTAACAAACATATTTATACTCACACTTTCGCATTTATAATATACTAGCGACCCGCCCCGGCTTCGCACGGGTGCAATGCTGATATACTATTGCGGAGTTTTCTGTAGACCTTTTCATTGTGTACAATACTTAGTACATTATTTTGATAAATCTCGTAGGATTCAGCCTGCGTTTGCAATGTAAGCGGAAAAAATGTAATTATTTGCGACATCACATTAGAAACCTCAAAAATAACAGTATTTGTCCACTATTTAATGGATGATATTATACATAAAAACCTTCCTCATGAGTTACTCTATCTATTAAAAAAAACTGCATCAAAATCCGTTGCGTAGTTTTAAAGATTTGAGCGTTCATAGGGACATACAACATGATACATGACAGAAAAAGCGACTTTGTTTTATACTATGTAGTGAAGCAGGATTAGTGCAATAAATATCTAGTACGTGAAACAACAAACTTAACCTCCACACCTAAACGATAACGCTAATTAGACTAACGGCACAAGCGATCTATCAAACAACGCTAATAACAAGAAAGTAAATCGCTATAAAGTCGTCAAGTAAATGAACGCGGCGGAGAAGTTCAAGACAGGCGCGGCCACAAATCATTATAAGTTGCAATTACCCTCATATTACCTGCATAGTTCGGGCGCAACATTTCACAGCGATATTACATTGGATGGCTATTGCTAGTATATTCTTACTGCAAAATGGAATCTGTTACGCATGATTTAGATTAAGGCTTTTTTGACGATCCATCTCTTGGTCCTTCTGCGGTCCTAGTGGTATGTAAGCTATATTTTATAGCCTCTTACTCTTTCTTTGTTTGCCCTAAAATACTCTCTGAATTTGCAAGACATCAAGGGCGGTAGTGAACTACGTATTATCTTATTTTCATGAAGACATGCTCTATAAAAATATACATACATATACACCATACATACACACAAGGATAACATATCCTATTTCGCAGGCTATCAACTGCGTTGCAAAATGGAAAACTGTTATTCAGATACATAGTTTGTATTGATCGATGCGAACGTCGATATCAAAGTTTGAATTTGATCTTCACTAGGCTCTAGTAATCTGTTTGACTAGCGTCTGGATGCATCATTTTTCTACGAATACGCCGAATACAGCATGTATGTATCACCAACCGGAGAATCCGACAAAAGGAGACATAAATTTAAATAATACTTTATCTATATTTCGTCAAATAGTTGTAGACCCGATTGCTTCTAATAATATTAAAAAAAATCTATAAATTATTTCAGGATTAAATTATAACATCTTACGACATCCAAATATAAGAAACACGATTCTTTTCTTGACCCAAAAACTCACAAAGAACAAGTTCCATTATCTCGTAACATTAATTCTGTGTATGGCTGAGGACAAGGAATAAATTCACTTAATCTAATTCAGAGCCGGGCCAAAGTAAATATGGTGCGAAATTAACAAATACCGCTCTTACACGTTTAAGATACACTATCAAAGACGAGGTTATGCTGGGGTGGATATGGATGGGGAATATTTGGGATTTCTTTAAGGATACACAAGCTTTTGGCTGGATTTATTAACCTAATAGCTCGTATAGCAAAATAACATAGACAGCTTTCTTTTTTCGTAAAAAGCTTGTTCCCTTACACGATTTTACTTTAAGTTCAGATGGCATATATAATTCTCCTTCTTCTTCTTTTTTAGTTTAATGGCTTCCCATCATATATAATTCAATATCGTGGTAAATAGCCAGTCAAGTCGCTCAAGAGAAATTCTGCAAAAGAATAAAAATATGGTTGTGGAAGGCTGTCTTATTTTTTTAATCATTATTCTTAAAGTTTCCTAATATGACAGTCCTGTGCCTAGGCTTAAGGAATGGTATAAGCAGCGACAATTTTTCCCTATTCAAATAGTCTTCATCTAACCAAAATCGTAGTCACCCAGGTTGCTTTCCGAAGCGTATAAGAGAACTAACGCAACAATGAGCTTAACTTTAATCCCACGCGAGTATAAACAATACTGACTTCAAGCGAACAGAGCGAATAATGCAAAATTAAACGCCCTATAATTACAAGAAGATATTCACATAAGACACGTGTAATGATTCCAAAATAGTTGCTATCTTCTGCCCATTTCTTCTCTGTTACTTTCCTTCCACTTTCTAGTTAGAGAATCTTCACTTCAGGCTAGAATCTGTTTTGGTTTTGTAAGACCTCATGAGCTCGCTACTCACCAGCCAGGTCTCCAATTCCATGTCGGGGTATAATAGAAGAGACCTCAGACGAGTTTTCAGCTTACCTCAAACACCTACCCAAAATGGTCCCAGCTCTTATGAAATATACTAGTTGAATGAATAAAGTATGTAATAATAACTGAAATATAAAAATATCATAAATATAATTAACTAAGTAATATTTTTTATGTACAATTAATCAATGTTAAACAATAATGAAGAGATGGCGCTGGTATTTGTAACACAATGATTACCGTAGATACGATGTTCCAATCAAATAATTGTTAGTATTTTAATAGTATGCTAATAACAAGCTTTCAAATAAGAAATATCTTTATTTCATTCATCGCAAACAGTTCGAGAATTGACGCTTTTTCAACATAATTATCAATTTCCTCCGTCGTTTTGTTCCGAAGTTTATACGAAGCAAGTCAGCACAATGGCAGATCTTGATGGCAAATTACTTTCTCATTGCGTATTCTACAATCGTCTCGCAGTTCCGTCTAGACTTGTTTCATTAGCCAATCATTTGCCAAACTTCGTTATGTAACCGTGCAATATTCTAGGGGTGTAGTGCAAATCAATAGGTACCTCTTGAAGTTTAATATCTAGAATTAGTTTTGGTTAAATTGGGGCAAACTGAGAACGGTAATATTTATTGAGATATTTGAACGTTTTGCTTTGCGTGGCTAATGATTTCAAGTTCAATGAAGGTCTTTATTTTGTGAGTAATAGTTACTAGTGGTCCGGACTGGATGAGCAAAGCAAGAGATAGAAATAAATGGAAAGAGATGGTGGAGGCCTATGCCAATGAGGCAACTTCTAACATACAAGTGTAGATAAGAATGTAGATAAGATAATAGATTAAGTTTAAAATAGTTTATATAGTAAGAATAGTTTATAAAATACCTAGTATTAAGCTGTGATTGTTAGTAGTAATAAAGGCTTTTATTATTATTATTATTAGTTACTAGTGGTCATTGATTAGTATGTACTGACCTTTTTTAACTCCTAGTTTTTTTCGTGAAAAGACGACTAAAGAAACTGAACAGAATAGTATTCAACCATAACTTTCATTCTATAATGTGTTAAAGATAAAATAATGGGTTCAAATTCAAAGTAAATGTAAATGTAAAAATCTGAAAACGTAACTGACCACATTTGAGGATATTTTTCAAGCTGTCATTCTTTTAATCTGAACCTTTTCTATTTGTGACTTTCGTAGTCATATTATTTTAATTTAATGTCACTTTTTCTTAATATGTTTTGTACAACAAAGCATGGAGCATTAACTTTACCTTAAAAACCAAAGGCCTAATTCACCTCAGATATAATAAAGCAGCTAGGTGTGAGCTAGAAGGCGTTGCGACCGCAATATATTGCGGAGACGAGCATCGTCTGAATCTCCCGTGAAATTACTGTCTTGCCGCACGTTCATAAATTGCGCTTATGCATTCACATAAATGTATAAACAGCCGACCGCACTGCACCACGTGCTATCTGCTTAGCTATCTAGTTCTGGATTGTTCTTTAATTGTGTGGAACGCTTCCATTCTTGCTTCATTTGAAACATTGGACAATATTCATTCCTTAGGTGTGAGTAGTAAAGTTAGATCTGTCCTATATTGAAGGATTTTGGACACAATTACGAGCTGTGCCTGTGTTTATGTACTATTCTAGATTGTTCTTTATTTGTGTGGTACATTCTTGTTAAGTTTAAAAAAATTATAGGGAAACAGATTGGCTATTATCTGATCCAAAAGGAGTGTATTGAAAAAAAACGTTGCGAGTAACTTAATATAATTATTATCTGCTAAATATAACCCTTCGTCATATTAGACTGCGAGTAAAACGGTTGGAGTCTCGCCATAAAGTCAGTTTCAACTCCTTCGTGGTGTGAGTCCCGACTGCCCAGCTAAGCGTCTACATGGACGAGGAGTTCTGGCCGCAGGGAGTAGTATTTCGTCGCTTCCGCGGACGGTTACCCAGCCCTCCGAACCCGCGTCACACGTCGCAGTCTTAACGTGTGAAATTAGTGTTAATTTTAGTGTTTAGTTTTTATTTATTTTAAGTTATTTAAGATCTATTAACTGTAACTGCATGATGCCTGATATAAATAAATAAATGAAAAAAAAAATTTAATAATTTTTTAAGACTAAATAAATAAAATAAATAAATAAAAACTTTATTGTCACAAGAAGACAGAATACATTTGTGCACTTAAAATTTTTATAAATATGTCTTGCGACAATAGGCAGCAGGCTCAGCTTGTGCTGGCAAGAAACTCTCGCACAGCGCTGATTTTCAGCCTGTCCCTATACCACTCAAAATTAAATGTGAGGCGTACAAAGTTATCCAAAAGTGAACAATTAATAAATAACAAATTTTGAGATCTCCTGGCGTTATATCGACCAATATAGGTAATAGATTATTTAACGAGAAAAAAAAATAGATAAAAACACTATTCAAATGCCCAATGTGCTTATCATGTAAGATTTACGTAACATTTATTTAGTTTATCCATCTAAAGCGAGTAACTGAGAGGTTATTAGAATTCTCCGGTATTTGTTTTTAAAACTCTGATGCGACATATTGACAATGTATTCTGTATATTTTTTATTTTATTTATGTCTGTGCTAACATGATATGATCTTTCTAATTGAATTGCTTCTTACACATACGTTATTCTTGTTATTTTTGCTAAGTATTCCACCTCTGCAAAATAATTCCGGCTCACTTACAACGTTGAGTACGGCTGTTCCATCCAGTTCTTACAAGCACTAGCTAAATATAAAAGTTACACGCAGTAATAATGTTAAGTAACTCTAGCCCGGCTCTGGGTACATTACTTGTGAAATTTATACAAACTATTGGAGGAGACTAACCCTTTTGAAAGTTCTCTGCATCTTTGCTATTACTAAAGTTTTCGTTACATCAACGATTCGCCGATCGACTTATGAATCTTAATAAATAGTCGAAAGGAAGTTGCTGAACTGATATTCTAATTATTCTGCCGTCCATTAATAATTGTTAGTCTTGTTTGATTGATATTTAATATAAACTTTCATTCAAATCAGTGTAAAGCGATTGATATTAATATTCATTAGCGTTGAATGAGAAATATAAGGCGGAAATTTTGAAAATAAATATTTTTATTTAGCCCCGATACTTACCATCCAGGTCCACAGTTCCATGTTAGGGTATTATAGGAGAGCCTCAAACACCTCCCCAAAAATGGTCTTAGTTCTCAGAATACTGCAAAAGCGTAATGACCCTATTGCAATTATCATAAATTTACTGGATCAGGAAGAATTTAATAAATGCATCCATTAGTTTCCAAGATAAGCGCGTTTAAACATACGAACTTTTTTGCTTTATAATATTAAAAGTATAAATAAGCATTCATTTGAAGATGCAGTGTAAATTGCCTGTTACTAATAAGCATTTACGTCCATTATTATTGTTATAGGACATATCTCAGGCATATCTCAGTCTATTAACTACAAGGACAATGCGTAGGATAAATTTACGGCTCCATACATATAATGGTTACTGAAAATTAATTTATATAGACGAAGATATCCTGCACCAACGTTAACTGCCACATTAAATTGGGGACTAACGATTTGATTATAGAGGTTATTTTGTAGTGTTTTAATTAAAGAAGGTTTTATTTATACAAGGACAATGCGTAGGATAAATTTACGGTCCCATACATCTAATGGTAACTGAAAATTAATTTATATAGACGAAGATATCCTGCCTTACCGATAACTGCCACATTAAATTGGAGACTAACGATTTGATTATATTGGTTATTTTGTAGTGTTTTAGTTAAAGAAGGTTTTATTTATACAAGGACAATGCGTAGGATAAATTTACGGCTCCATACATGTAATGGTTACTAAAAATTAATTTATATTGACGAAGATATCCTGCCTCACCGATAACTCCCACATTAAATTGGAGACTAACGATTTGATTATAGAAGTTATTTTGTAGTGTTTTAATTATAGAAGGTTTTATTTATACAAGGACAATGCGTAGGATAAATTTACGGCTCCATACATGTAATGGTTACTAAAAATTAATTTATATTGACGAAGATATCCTGCCTCACCGATAACTCCCACATTAAATTGGAGACTAACGATTTGATTATAGAAGTTATTTTGCAGTGTTTTATTTATAGAAGGTTATTTGTAAAGAATAAAACTGCGACACAGCGCAATTTTACGACAATTTGTTGGCCCCAGGTGACTACTCGAAACTGTGCTAACTAGTATTATCCAGTTAAGACTTCCTACAACGATATATAATTCCTGGAATACAGAATAAATATATTTTATCATTACTACTACTGATTTGTATTCCTTATATAAGTGGGGAAGTTTGTTATGAACCTCTATAACAACATTTTAAGGAAGAAATTTTTTTTTTATTCTTATGTTTATTGCGTATTCAATTTCACGGTAGAGCAATCGAAAAAATACTTCCTGAGGTAAAAAATAAGGATTATTTGAAGGAAATACCAGACCTAGTTTGTAAGTAGTTTTGGACATTAAGCTATGGTTGAATTTCTCAGTCATTGCAAAACTAATACAAAATTAACCTTTGAATATTAATCTTGCATTTGCGGTGCTTTAAGGTTTACTAACGAGCGGTTATAATCAATCAATCGGAAAGTTTTGGTAGTTACGTTATAGATACGCTTTAGACTAACGTCTAGTAGGATATTGTACTGTCCCTAAAAAAACACCTCTTATTTTTATAGAAACTGGGCTTAAACCGTGTACATTAGTCCATGAATGAATACATTCAAAATGAAATCGACCGATAAAAAAGTTCATATTCCTAAAATAGAGATACTTCTCATAAAACATCACAGGTCATTCCAGTATCCGTATATCAATAGTTTTATGTGTCATTCTGTAAGTACCTTCGGCCGTGTAAACATGGAGGGTTAAGTTTAGGCGTTAACCCTCACGAAACATGTCAACTGAAGTTATTAGGGTCCTCGTGACCGTGACACATGACTTTTGCCATTAACCATCTTATGGCCTTTTTTAAAATAGAAAGTAAAGTTAGATATAATGGGACGTCTAAGAGACTTTCACAAGCTTCGTTGATGATAAACCAAAGTAGCAAATTGAGGTTTCAAAGTATAGTAATATATAGGTAGAACTTTTGAATGAAGACGTATTTATTTTTGTCCATATCACACGATTACTACTTCAGTTAACTCTGAAAGTAAGCTCTCATATACACCTACGATCGCATAAAAACATATTACATTTGAGTCACGAATCTAGAATGATCCAGGCCTCGCTAAAAACAAACATTCGTTATTTTTTAAGAGAATTCCTTTTTCAAACTTAGTATGGATAGTGAAAACATACATGGCCACTTCATATGACATGTTCAATTTTCATGTAGGAAAAAGGATTTATAAAGGCTTAGGTCCAGAATGGCAGTAGTGGCGTTTAATGAGGAATGTGCAGATAATTGTCGGTCTGCGACTTATGGCCATTTGCTACGGAGACCGTACTTTGTTGAGTTACTTCAGGCTCTTAGTGAATAGGCTTTTGTATTTCTCTATTTGTGTAGACTAGTATCATATAGTATATAAAATCAAATTTGCATTCAATTTGTCTATAAATTATTTATAACTAGATGGACCTGTATTCCCATTCAGTTCCACAACTATCCAGTTCTGCTTTTCTTGAAATTTTCCACCATTAATCCTCTCCTTATCCCCTCGCCTTCCTTCAAGCCGGCAAGGCACCTGCGACACTTTGATGTTGCAGATGGTCATGGCCTGCGGTCAGTCACTTAACATCATGTGAACCGTGTGTTCCGCTTGCATACTGTAAAAAATTGTTAGCAATAAAGTGTTTTCATGTCAAAGTAGGACGCCTAGATCATGAATAAATAAATAGATAATAAAGTGGATTTTGCCGACATTGCTCTCTGTTATATTGAAATATAAAGATCTTAAATTAAATATATAAATCGATATCGAAAATAAATTAGCTCCAAAAGTATGCACACAAATCTCTTAGGACGTTATTGTAGCGTGCAATTACTTATTAACGTAAATACTTTAACGTGTAAAAGAGAATGAAGCGTTATTCGCTGCGAGCTATAATCAAAAAGCGTTAAAAGTTAATAAAATCAAAATAATATTAAAGTTTAACAAGCTCGAACCGAACCTCATTTACGTTTTTATGAAGTCACTGAAAATGAACAATAATTCGTTCTGTCTAGACTAAAATATATATAAAAAGGTAATATTAAATTTACCATAATGATAAACTACACTCGTTCACTTGATAAAACATTTTAACTTATTATACTTTGTGGTTTTATGAACGAATAAGCGTATAAATGAAATTGGGAAAGAATCATGCATTTATTTTGATAAAAGTGGTTGTTTTAATTTGTTTCTTTCTTTTTAAATGTATTATTTCAGTATCAGCCAGTATGTGTTATTTATTGTTGTTTTGTTCCTCTCCAGTTTTGTTCAATTTTTTTTCTTAATTCAAGAAGAGATGCCAATACGGCACTTCTTTAATGAGTGATTGTTGTTTACCATCAGTGTGCAGGTATACTTTGCTATCCCTAATTTCATCAAAACATTTTTTATTCTTTCTTTTAAATTAAAAAAAAATCGCAACGACAAAAGCGAGTTAGGTTACCTTTGCGTTAAAACGTCAACCTTTACTCAAAACCATTTGCTTTACTATATAAAAAAATAATGGCTCACGGTTCATGTCCTAAAAAGGTCACCACGGAAACCAGCACTTGGCGGTTTTCAAAGCACGGTAGTCGTATGGTAATCCGTTTCCTTCCTAGCCCAGCTACCATAAATACTGTGCCGGTGCGCTAGAGGTTGAAAAATTGCCTACCTGAACGGATACGCGGACTTTGTGCCGGCCAGTTTAGTTTTGATATGAAAGTTGAAACTGAGGGTAGATTTATAAATTTGTATGTAACTTTTCTATTATTCCTATCCACTACAGGAGCTTTAGTAACCTGCTTTTTTTGCGCCGCTCATTACTTTCTGCTCGGTTGCCTGGTAGAGATCACTGCTAAGTGATAAGGCCGCCCAATGTACTGGACTATGTGTACCAAAATTCTACAATAATTATGTAATTGTATAGTACATCAAAGAGTGAAATAAATAAGAGCAGGTAAACGGAGAATGCGGTTTACCTGATGGTAAGTGACTATCATAATCCATGAATACAAGAAATAACAAGATTGCTAGGTTTTAAAAACGGGTTTATCAAAATAAATGTCGAAGAATTAGGACATGACAGACAAGGAATGGAATAGGTACGCACGCTTTCGTATGAAATACGGTATTAATATACGTCAAACTTTGATAGATAGTAGCACCTTCTCGGAGTTAGCATGGCCGAATTTGTGGCCAAAGCAATGCTCAACCCTTAAATATTTTCAAAATTTTAAATTCGTTGAACAATAGAGTATTTTTGTTGTTTAAATAAATTAAACTTTAAATATAACAAAATATTGAATCGAAAAAGTTTAAAACAATTTCGGCTGTTCCACGCAACTGGCGTACAACAAAGTCTTAACAAACGCAATAAATCCGAATTTGAAATTATTAGCGGCATATACGCAATGTATGTGACAACTTGGTGATTGTTCGCGAGTTCATATAACAACCCGTCTCAACTCCGCTCCCCTCACGCAGTTAACCAATTTGCGAAGTTTTGAATGAAAAATTATGACTCCGTGTCAAATTAGTAATTGAACAAAGAATAAATTATATACTGTTTGATTTTGAATTGAGGCAATTTTAAATGTTAATAAGGTCGAAGGGGACTTATCGAGTTGGTAGTTTGATAATGGTTTTGGCTTGGTGTGTGTCCTGGTGTATAATTCAACTAAATAAGATATGTAAATTCGATGTCTTATACAGAACTATGAACGTGTGACCCAGCTTGCTCAGGAAAATGATTAAAACAATGTAAATAAATATCAATTTTTAACAGGATTTATTGATTAGTCTAACTCTATAAAAGTTGGTAAACTTATCGTAAAATGACACTTAAAAACACTAATTCTATTCACAAGTTTTAATATTAAACAGCATTCGAATAGGTACTAATTATGAGAAGTATAATTTTCTTTATTAAAAATCGTTTTTGTAAGTTAATAGCAAAGTATATTCAAAATCTGATATATTAAAACCAGTAAAGAGTTTCGTATTTTACGAAAAAATTATATTGTAAATAACCTCTTTCTCCGCCTAAACCTGTCTGAGCCAATTTGCAAAATACATTAGGAGATATTTATAAAGCTTAATTTTTCTTTAGCTTTTAATGATGATGTTTCCACTTTAAGTTCCATATAAGACTAGAAAATGAAAAGAGCTGTTGGCGCAGAACGCGCGCGTGTTGTTTTATTCAATAGAAGTCATTAGTTCCAATTATTGCCGCAGTATGTCGATGTTTTTCGAATTTCATTGATGCCTTTAAAAAGCCGTTCAATTAGCTTTGGAAAAGGGGATTTTAGTAGCTCGTAAATGCAAGTACGTTTAGTATTCTGTTAAACTATTGTACTCGTTTATCTTGATAAGATATGCAAAGTTTTATTATGAGATGGGTCTTAGAATTAGTCGTTGGTTTTTAGTACTTTAACTGTTAGGCAGTTTCTTTTGAGGAGTAAAGTTTCGAGTGCAACGTGCCTGGGGGGTTTTATAAAGCTGTAATGGAAATTGAAATTATTCTTATCAGGTTGCTCAAATCATATATATTTTAGTTGCGAGTTTAGTAAGATAAAATTTTAAGCTGTAATCTGATACATTTAATGTTATGTGTTGGCATTATTTTGTTTTATTTTTTTTGATAATTGTATTTTTAAACTATTGAATTTAAATGTATTATTTTTGAAATTATATTTATAGGACTTAATTTATAGACGACAATGAAACTTACATTATCCGTACATATAGGTATATCTAGTAATTCAGAAAAAATTATGAAACTACTAAGTGTATTAAATTATTCAAACTATGTTTATATAATTTTAACTACGACTAGCCGTTCTGTACGTTCCCGTTATATAAAATATATTTGTTTCAAATCAGACCAATAGTTACTAAGATAAGCGCGTTCAAAGAAACAGCTTTGCATGATTAGTGTATTCTTTACCTTATCTATCATACATTTGCTCACAGCAATAAAAGGTATTAAAGTTTATTTCCCTAAGCAAATCACCATAAACATCGTAACACCTTCAATGCAACATTTAGTTAGTAAGTGCGTGCGGGCGTTAGGATTGCATATTAATGCTATTTGGGCCCTTTATCTATCCAAACGTGAATTCTTAATCTGATTTAAGTGCCTGTTTTATTTGCTCGTGAAATTACGCGGTACATTAAAGGATGTGTTTGCTCTAGAATTTAGATTCAATTGGTTATGATGTTGTTGTGTTCTGTTTGTATCTAAGTTTTAGTTTAAGAATTTTGGGAGAAAATAGATACTTTTTTATTTTTTTTTATTTGTATTTTTGCGGACCTGATATTTTTTTTCTGTAAATGCTGCACATAAATGTATCAAACAAATACGACTGTTGGTAAAAACGTCACTTTGAATCCTTCCAGTTCGAGAATGCTTTATCAGTAAAAGATATGACCACAATGTTAATAATATTTGCGAAATAGAAAATATTCAATTGCACGTGCGGAATATTGTATTTTTACCCCGATGGTGTATCGATCGCTAATAAGTATAAAACCGACGTGTCTCATGAAATTGTTACAGTCAAAATTTGCTGAAGAATACATACAAGTTATACAATCCACATGCGGGATATTTAATCAGCGCATGCATTATTGTGCGGATACGTTATCGTTGGTAAAATTATCCCTGTCATGCTCCCAATGAAGAATGTTAACAAATTTTGATTTTTAACTTTTCATATTGTTTTTTTTAAGTAAAAAATACTGTTGAAAAAATTATTTTGTTACGTCAATTAGTTTTTGATTTATAAGCAAAACAAATCGTAACCGCCCGACGCGGCGATTGCGGCGGTGTGACGTCATAAAACAGACAGCTCATGCGCTCGCTATAGCGCTTCCCACACGTACTATAGTTGCTGCGAAGTAGCGCGGCCCGCGCGGCGTCTGTTTTGTGACGTCACAAGCGGTCACGTGACTTTAGCCGAACTAGAAAGTTTAAAAGCTTATAAAATGAAAACTACTTGGTATTTTTGACTGCAACAAAAACAGTGTATTTGTATAGGTACAAGCTATACTGTAACAAACTTTCAACCTATTTGGCATACCTAGTAACATTCTCCATTATTGTCTATAAAACTATGCAGATATTTAAGGCAACTTTAGGAACAAATTATACAATCCACATGCGGGATATTTTATCAGCGCATGCATTATTATCGATACAGTGTGATACAAGTAAAAATGAATATGCCGTGTCTCATGAAAATGTTATTACCAACATTTGTTAAAGATAAACACAAATCATACAATTCTCATGCAGGATGTCATCATACATACATTCATCAGCGCATACATTACTGCCCCGATAATGCATGATCGCTAACAAAATTTACTCACGTGTCTCATGAAAATATTGTCATCAAAATTTACTACAAATCATAGAAAGCATTGAACGCAGAATATTTAATCAGCGCTTGCATCATGCCCGATACAGCGCATCGATCGCTGGTAAAAATGTCTCCGTCATGTCTCATGAAAATGAAAATGAAAATGAAAATGAAAATGAAAATGAAAATGTTATTATTAAAATTTTCTGAATATATACAAATCTACAATAGATACTTACTAATCATACAATTCTAATGCGGGATATTTAAACGCATACATTATTACCCCGATAGTGCATGATCGCTAACAAAATTCTCTCGTGTCTCATGAAAATATTGTCATCAAAATTTACTACAAATCTCACATTGCATCGAACGCGGAATATTTAATCAGCGCTTGCATCATGCCCGATACAGCGCATCGATCGCTGGTAAAAATGTCTCCGTCCAATTAGAGGTGACATTGATTCCGTCTGCGCTTTAAGCACTGAAATAGCTGATCGATTAAACCCAATTCGGATGCAAACTTCGGATTGTGATTCCTTGCTGCTATTTGCAGGTCGTTTGGCATTCGTTTGTGGTTTTAAAGACCACATGGTTCGTTAATTGTAACGGGTAATTGTGTTGCATTTGGAAGTGGCTGATGACTTTAAAATTAGTGTAGATTTTTTGTTGGAGTAATAACATATTAACACCTGTATTCTTATACGTATCTCTAGCATTCCTCGACTTCACTCAACCTCTGTCCACGAAAATTTACATTCTGAGTCGGATAAAACTACTAACTCACGTCCATTCACGTTAAGAAAATTTCGGAGAAGAAAATTTAACACCTACATCCGTGATTTCGACCTATTTATTAAAATATTACTTTAATCAAGAATTTTCGATTGAAATTTGTCATAAATCATATTTGACGTAACCTGAGTAGAAGTAAAATTAAAGTAACTTCTTAGAATAGGGGTATTAGTTTCTTTCGAGTATAGTAATGAAATAGTCAGTTATATTTGATTCGGATGAAAACTTTGGTTTGTGAATCCTTGCTGGATGCTATTTGCAGGTCGTTTGGAATTAGTTTGTGGTTTTAAAGACCACATAGGGACGGTCCGATTATTGTATCTCAGCTACAGATTTCAATGTTTTGTCGTGGATGAGTATACTAGCTGCCCCCCCGGGTTTCGCTCCCGTGGATGATATATAGCCTATACCCTTCTTCGATAAATGGGCTATTTAACACTAAAACAATTTTTCAAATCGGACCAGTAGTTCCTGAGATTAGCGCGTTCAAAACAAACTCTTCAGCTTTATAATATTAGTATAGAAGTTATAATTATGGGATCTTCTGTTTGAAATTTGAACGTCTTTTAATTATGTTAAAGTGTCGGATTTTAAATTATGTATTGCTGTATTCTATGCTTTTCTCTATATTATTGTTGTGATTGAAAATATATGAAACTATTCTACATAAAAAGGGGATTACTGACCTTTTTTAAGATTTCGCCGAATATTTTATTTAAAGATGTAATAGAGGGCTTATCCGTAGCCAAAGGCACGGTGGAATACAACGTAGGTTCAAAAAAATCTTGGCAAAAGGTAAATTGGGGATCGACAGAGAAAACGCCCGGGGCAGCTGTAGGAGACAGAAAATCAGTGAAATTCTAAACTGAACAGATATTTTTTTCAGTTTGAAGAATCGCCACTAGCCACGGCTTAATAGATTGTACAAGATTTTTTTGAAGTGACGATGAATATGTGATTCGCTTCGAGATAGACCTTGCGTTGTAATGTATCGTTCATTTGATACCACACTCCTATGTTTGTATTAAACTTGCTTATATTTGACCGCCCCGCTTTTTCAATATCCAGATTTTTTTTTATCTTAAATATTCGCTTACAAAATGTTATCAAGATCGGTTTAACGATACTTCAAATATCGCCGGACAAAAATTTGTAGTACTTTGTGACTCGCCGGGCCACGTCGACTCTAAAATCTAGCTTCGTTCATCAAATATATTGTAGTTTTATCCTTATCATAGTCAGTTGCTTTATGCATACCATATTTGTGATATTTATAATACAATATCGTTGTCGCTAGGTAATAAAACTATAAATTGATACTGAGAGGTATAATGCAGCCTGTATAACGAAGTGGCTGTAAGCACACCCTGTACACTATACAAGCGAGCAGATTTAATCCCCTTGTGTTTGAATTTCGAAAATGCATGTTCCTATGCTTCATAGGGCCGGCATAAACCAGTATTCGTTCGTGCTCAAAAAAATAAAGTGTTTTTTTATGTTGTTATTAATACCGTAACTACCCTCTTTTGATTTGGAATCTATATCTTACAATTAACGAAAAAGTATACGAGAAGATTTTATTTAATTATTTTATAAAAAGATGGCGTGTCTACAGTCGTTCGTTATATCAAGTCGTGTTTAAAAGATCAGATAAGAATATAGTGTGAAAAATGCTTTAGTTTGGAACGTGTTCTCAGTGAAGTCGAGTAGATTAAAAGATACCATGTTGTTTGAAATGAATATTCAGTTTTTATAAGAGAATTTTCATTTATTCGATTAACGATCGACGCTTTTAATCTTTTTCTTGGTAGAAATATGCTTTATAAAATTATGTTTTTGATTAATATTTTAATATCATTCTGGTTTGAAAAAAAAATATCAGTTACTTTCGTACATAATGTTAGTAAAGATTAATTCTACAATAATCTAAGAAAGATCGAACTAAATAATTCTTAAAAAATGAAAGGTTTATTTTATTACCCGACTGAGAAAGAAGGAAGGTAATTATTTAATATCATTCTAAGTTATTTCGATAAATATAAATCTACTTAACCAGTGAAACGTGGAATTGGGAGGTTACTAAAATAGAACTTTATTTATATATTTATTGTATAAAGAATGATATTATTTAAAAGTATGAGATTGCTATTAATGTTATCAAAGAAAGACACTCACGAAAAAACGTGCCATTTTAAAGCTGTAATATGTTGAATGTTGATACTATTTATCTTAAGGCATTATTAATGATGCTGAATATTTTACTGTGGAATTGTTTAATTATAATATTTATTGCTTAAAGAGATTTTTAAAGTTATTTTCTGATTGATATTAGAAAGTTATTGTTCTCAGAGCGATGACCCGATTGGCGAAGTGGATTTGACGACGGTCTATTGCGCGGGAGTGTGTGGGTTCGATCCCCACGAGAAAAATATTATGTTATGAACATAGTAATTTTCAACTCGGTATTAATTTATGTGTAGTATGTATGCATTTACAAAAAAGTAAGTTTAAGTATGTTCACCGTTTCCACAGTACATGCTTTGCTTAGTTTGAGACTAGAAGGCGCAGTAGTCCCCTAATATTTATTATTATTATTTTATTCTTCCACAAACAAACCATCAAGAAAACAGGCCGTAATTTTAAACAGCGTTCAAAGTACGTATTCCTCGAATGCCATATAATACAAATGTAGAAATAAAATAAACTCGAATAGCGGCAGAAAAGCTTCTTAGTGAATTCCCCTAACTTCGTGGCCCATTACGCCCGCTTTCATATTGTCATTGTATACCGAAACTTGTAAACATTATCCGAAAATTCTTTGTGATATGCGAGAGGATGTAATTTAATATACATAAGTAGATGAATCGAATGTGACGCCGTGTCGCCTTGTGTTATTCTTATACGGATTACGTTTCGGGACGTTGCGTAGATCGCAGACGATGTTTTGTGGTAATTCCCAAGAATTGGACTTCAATGTTAAATAGGTTAAATGATACAGCTTTCTTTTACTTGCGTGAATCACATTTTCGTTTTATACTGTAAATAAATGAACGAATAACGTGCAAAGAAGGCGTAGATAGCGAGTTGATTTCATAAATTCTAATTATATCAATTTTATATTTAGGTATTCGAGTTGCCGACAGTTTTATCAACTGCTTAATGTTCATCATTATCATTATATTGTGATAATAAGGGTCGGTTTACCAAGCGGTGTCCTCCCACACATTTAAAATAGTCGTTTGGCTAACCTTCAAGCTTTTTCGAATAATTATCCCTTGACGCACTCTCAAAGTAAATGTAAGTAGAATTTTAAAATACCATTTCATCTGTCTAGTTACATAAAACGTCTAGAATCGCAAAAATATGATGCTAACTTGTACAATCTTGAAATATCTTCCCAAAATGAAACTAGCGGAGTAGTTTCAATGAAGTTAAAAATATCATCCATGAATTTTGAAAGCAAAATACTGTTTTAATAAAGATCGTAGGTCCCGTTCGAAATTCAGGGACGTTGAAATAGCGGTTCGAATTTAGTATGCTACCTAAAATAGGAACGGGTCGATATTTTAGTTGTGGGCTAGCTACAATATGAGAACTTTGGGTAATATTAATGCTATAAATTGTAAGTATTCAAAAATATTGGTAGTATGATTTGATGCTTGATTTGCTTATAAAAAGTAGTAAATAATTGTTTTATTGAACTTCATCCGTGTCCTCGACTCTTCCCGACACTCGATACTTCTTTTTTCGTAAGAAAATCCTACATAGATGCCTACTGTCAAGCTATATCAGACTCCTACTGACCAAAACCTCACGGTGCTCATCTTTTGCGCTTAGTCGAAGGACACTCTGGAGGAAACTCCTACGCGCAGAGCTTCAAGGAAGCACACTGTTGCACAAGCCAACGGTGCTGAGGTATAACGTTGCCACCACGCAATTCCGCCCTCCTCGAGTTGCTCTTTGAGTGTGCGCAGCCCCCGTCACACACACTGCAACACGCAGAAGACAAAAGTGGATTATTAATTTAAGCCAACCCTGCGGTGCGTCCCGACTGGGATCTGTTCGCTCCTTCTGTACCACTACTATATTACAGAAGGTGAAAAGGGGGGTTTCGGGTTTACGCAAAACATGTTGTTCAAAAAAAAAAAGAAACGCAAAAAATCCTCAATCGAAATAATCCTACTCTTTCAAGTTGTTGTATTGAACATGGTAAACAATTATAACGCATTAAATTATCCACTATAGTTACAAATAACGGTGAATAATAATGCTCTTTCTATATCAGTTCTTTATGTACAATTGAAGAAAATTATAATTCGTGTGCATTTCCTGCATCTGGGATGTATCCCTATCGTTGTTATTTTCACAATATTCTTGAGTTTTTTACGTCTTTACTATTTCCAAGCTCTTCACTTAAATTTACTTTAGATCGTCTTTTAATCGATCTGTAGCCAATTATTCTTGAAAGCCTTAACGGTGTAAAGTTTCTCGCATTTCGGATATTTTTATATAGAATTAACTGGATTGAACTATCTGTTTCTTTTTATTTGCCTCAATCTGTCCTACCTTTACTAAAATAACTTTTAAGTTCACTTTTACGTGTCACATCAAGGAATATATTTCTCATCCTTTGAAAAATGTTTCTAATGTTTTTTTGGCTATTTCTATATCGATTTGGTTGCTAGATTGGACTATCGTGTCTATTTGCGTTAATCGGTGCTAACTGGCACGGAGCGGTTAACCGCTGTCTGCGAGTGAGAGTGACATGCAATTTGTGTTCTATTGTGTTGTAATTAGATTCAGAATCCTTTGACAAGTGAGGAGTTGATGTAAATTGATTGTTTGGAGGTTGTGATGCTACGCTAAGAATTTTGTTATTAACACCCATATTCACGAACAAAATTTGTGTATGTAGAGTAGTTATACTTTGCGAAGTCTTTAATTCAACAACTATACGACTTAATTTAAACAAGTGACAAGCAGCCGTTCAAGTATCGTCTCTGGATAGTTTTTGATGCCCTGTGCTTTGTGAGAACTCATAGTATTGTTTGCGGATACAGGTGTAAATAAATATTTAAAATGTTAGATATTAGTATAGAAAGAGTTTTATACCAAAGTGATTGTGAGTGGGTTGTATTTTTCTTAATTAATTTTATTTTTTTTCACGTTCTTATCGTAAGATTCCGGAGTTACTTCGTTAGTTCATAAACTATTTTATTTTACTATATTTACATCAAGTATTTCTGCTTATTATCTAATGGATCTAATCAATGGATTTAACCAATGTCGTTCTTGTTACTTTTAATGTAACTTTAATCCATTGTAGACGGTTGATAGATAGATAAAGAACGTTAATAGAGAAAAACATGAGCACAGACATATATATTTGAAATACCTCTTGACATTTGTTAAAGATGGTCGCTTCTTTATCCGTATTTATGTCGCCACTTTCTCTATTTACAAAATATAACTAGACAAAATCGTTATTGCGAACTTGAATCAACTATTTGTGATCGAAAACATATGGTTCTATGAAATGCATTCGCAGTTATCAGGTGAAGTGAGCATAATAATTGATGTTTAATGTTACAAATTTGTTTATACACATACATTAGAAAAACACTCAATTGTTTGCATTGTCCTTGCCTTGATTACTACTAAAGTAGCGGTTAAAAATAGGTTTTCTATTCACGTCAAATTATGTTGCTCAACTTCTTAGTAAACCAAACAAAATATTAGAAAACAAATGCCTTAGTCATTATGTAACGTTCATTCACATTGTACCTATGATAACGTCATCGAAAACTCGAATTAAACGATCGAGAGCACATAGTACCTAAAGCATTAGTTGGATGACGCGCAGGCGATGCGAGAAATGACAACTTAAGCACCTGCTCTCGTCTTCGTACTGACGGCTATGATAGAGAGCTATTAATCGAGATTATAAATACGATCGAGAAAAATGAGTAATGGCCATTTTGTTTTAAGATATTTGTGTATCATTTGCACTGTTTATTTAGAAATCATTTTTAAGACGATTGGTATTTTTTTATATATTATCGAATAAAAATTATTAAAAACTTTGTCCGACGATAACTTGAATATTGTTTATCCGATCTTGACTTTGACTAAAAAGATCCCTGTTTAGTGATAAGGTCGCCCATTATACTGCTTTCTTTCATTTTATTTTATGGTTGTTTATATTGTGTATTTTATATAATGAAGAGTAAATAAATTTCATAGGCAAATTTAGACAAGTTTAGACAAAATAATATGTTGAGTTTGAAGAATACCGCAATAGGTAGGAGGTTAAGAAGTTGGGGGAGGGGGTTTTTGATTTTCACATGTATGTAGTATCGAATGAAAGGTGTTTATTTATAAATAATACCGCGAGGTCTACTGCAGGGTGAGCCACTAGTTATTATAATAAGATTACTAGTAAATCGTGTGGTTGGTTTTCTGCGAAAATATAAAAATCATTTGGCGTCTTGAAATAGAATATTGCTACGATTGAAGTAACTTTATCGCTAATTATGTTTTGACTCAGCTTAACACTAGATATCAGTTGGTTGTTTTTGTATCGATATTTTGTTAATAAAGCTATAAAGTTTCATTAAAGCGAAGGAAAATTGAAATTCTTAGTACATTTACATCGTTTCCTGAACTATGAAACGATATTGTAATATACTAGTTGTTCCGCGCGGCTTCGCTTCCGTAGCATTATGTTTATATTCTATGTCCAATGGTAAAATATTTTTTCAAATCGGTCCAGTAGTTTCAGAGCCAATTCAATAATAAAAAAAACTAACAAAAAAACAGACAAAAAACTCGAATCTTCCCTCTTCATAATATAAGAGTACATGGAACACTATTGTAATATAGATAAAAAAAAGGATAATATTAAATTGTGACATGAACAATACTTACGATCATACACATGTATTATTGTAAGGTTTTCACACAAAAACTACTAAAATTTTGCAACGACAGCGAAGCCGTGCAAAACAGCTAGTCAGAAACAAAATAATGATCGTCATAAAGCCAACGAAAGTCAAAACAATTCTCACAGAATACATCAAATATCACCGAGAACTTTGAAATAAAAAGACAAAAATAAATATTCACAATCCATGAAGAAACTAGGTAAGCCGCGGAAAGAAAATATAGTTTTATAAAGCAAAAACGTTAAAATATGTCATTGTTTCCCGTAAGCTCGCGGCGGTTCCGACTTGAAGCGCTACCCACTATACTGTGACTTTTATGTGGTTTTTCCTTAAAGGTTCGGCGTGAAAATCACTCTTTAGTTGCTGCTAACGTTTGAATAATATTCTTTTAAGTGGTCAACTGAGGTTAGAAATTTTTCTACATGTTTTTAGCAGGATACTATTGTATAGTTTTGGAATAATAACTACTGCGTCTCTTATTCTATATTTGTTGTTATCCTCATCTGCTACCCTATATATATGGGGCTTTCATCCTCTACTGCAACTTTATACCTATGTTTATTTATAAATAAACTAGTTTTTGCTCGCTTCGTTGAATTAGAGGCCTATAGATCTCCGAGGCCTATCTGTTAATAAGATTTCATCAAGATAAAGAACATACAGTCAGCTTGTTACATTTTAATAATGGTATTATATGTAGGTAAGTGTTTTTAGTAAAATTTAAATGCCTTATATTAAATCATTTTAGTTCACGAAACAAACATTGGTTATTCAATATCTAAGCCTCACAACCGACACAGGATATGTGTACACGGTTCAAAATTATCCACTACCCAAATTCTGGAGAATACATCCTGAAATGGGTTTGTATACTCATAAATCCAGTCTTTCGCCAAATGCCTCTAACCTGGATACTAAATTTCAAAGGCTTGCGCCGGTTACTTGATTTTTTGGTAACAGGAGTCAGTGTCTATCGCACTAATTGGACGGGACAAGGGAACAAAGAATGTGGTCGCATGGAGGGCATCAAACCGACAAAGATCGTTACGAAGTAGCGGTCTTTGTTGTGGCACTATCGATGTGGAGTTACAATTTGTGAATTTGTGGCACGCAATTTCATGTCTGTAAAATGTTCCTTTGGCAACTTTTTTGTTTTTTTTTATTAAGTACGAATATATACCTTAGTCTATTACTATTTTTACTATTTAGTTATAAATGACTTATTCAGTTCAATTTTAAAAGTTCAAAGTTTTAAAATTTATCCTTTCGGATAGCTTAAGGAGATTCCTTAAAGTATCTTCACATAGCTTAAGGAGATTCCTTAAAGTATCTTCACTTTTTTCTTTAAAAAATAATATTTTTATAATATTCAGGGGTTACTTAGTTTTAGCCCCGCTGCTCTCGATCCAGCTCTGCAGTTCCATGCCGGCGTATAATAGGAAAGCCATCAGACAAGATATCAGCTTGCCTTAAACACCTATCCAAAAATATCTCTCTCTTGGAATATATTCTTTTACGTTTAATATCATATGTATCATGTACCATCCAGTCATGCTTTTTAACACTCCACCCGATACCCGTAAGACCTTCGCTCGGAAAGCAAAATGTCTCAAGTATATTTGTCGAGTTAAATTTGAGCCTTATCGAATTCCTACTTCATAAACTATTCAGCAAGACCCACTCAGTATGTTGCGCGTTTATTTGAGCAGGTAGAGAAATTTTTCGGCGAGCCCGATAAAGTTTAAAAGGAGATTTGATATTTCAATTTTTTGGATTGTTGCCTCCATAGAATGGATCCGGATTTCACGAAGGATTTCGTGGTCGTTTTAAGTTCGTTACGTGTGTTAACAATGCAGTGGTGAAACAAAAAGAAATAGTTATTGAACTTCTGAATAGCTGGGATTCATTTTACACGCAAGATCGGATATCGTTGCTTTTTTGTTGAGACTGTTTCATTAAATTTATATTTATTAAAAATTATTAATGCCAATCATTCTAGACATTTTGTAGGGATACAAGCGTACAGTATCAGGTATTGTAATTTTAAATAAAACAGATTACATGTAACAATTTACCTGTTTCGTAGAACTGCATTATTCATTAAAAATTCTACTTTATTGTTTATTCCTTGGAATGTACCAACTTTAATTATTACACTTTCGTACTTGTAGCCTTAAGAAATATCTACAATGATTTCTTTATAAAGCCTCTTATCGATTTTATGGGTTCAATCGTAAATAATTTAAGATCAGCGAATTAGTAAATGATTTGGGACGTTGGAAAAAACCCTCAGAGCCAGTGAATTGGTCCTCATGAAGGCGGATGTCTGTAATTGAGTTAGTGCCAGCACTTCTGCCGCTTTTATAGTGTGGCCAGGACTGAAGCGAAAATACATGTATGTTTTACAATTAAGATCAGTCTTTTTTGAGAATTGGATAAAAAATATATTGCAAATATTTATTAGAATTATTGATTGAGGGATGTTATATTCTGATGATGACAATTTACACTTCAATAACTCATATCATTTTATTATATTTTCATATATACGTTTGAACTATCACTGAATAAAATAAAATTAAAAAATATATATATAAACGATCAAAAATTAAACCTTCATGTATAATAAACGATCTTATTGTCACATTTAAAAGGCATTTAATAATAGAGTTTCCACTTAAGTAATATAAATCAAGGCCCATTATTTTCTTAATTTGTGGGTCAAAACAGAAAAAAATAGTACTATCATAAATCGCGTATTTACTAGTGGCAACATTAAGAGCCCGTAGCGGATACGAAATCAATGCGATGAATGGAGAAACGAATTGCGGCGAGGGAAGTTTGTGACAGACAAGCCTAGTTCGTGGAAGATCACAGGAAGGATCATAAGGGCCGATATTATATGTACTGTCCTTAGCTGTGCCTAATAGCTCTTACTACGGTGATTGGTTAATGAAAGTGCGGTAGAAAAGTTTGTGACATACAAGCCTTGTTCATGGAAGATTATAGAATCATAAGGACCGATATTATATGTGTTCTTACTACGGTGATTGGTTAATGTAATTGTGTTGAGAATAGTTTGTGACATACAAGCCTTTTTCATGGAAGATTATAGAATCATAAGGACCGATACTATATGTACTGTCCTTAGCTGAGCTTCATAGTACGGTGATTGGTTAGTGGAATTGCGATAGGAAAGTTTGTTATCGACAAGTCAAAAGTACTGTCATTAGTTGTGCCTCATATCTCTTAGTGCCCTGATTGATATAATCTCATTTTTGTATTTCTTCCTTTGATATAGTAAAAAAGGGACTTTTATGTTTCATAGAGAAAGTTTTTCGGTATCATAATTTGTATACGAGTTATCTATACATATAATAAAACAGTAGCCAAACCATTTCTGTACATTGAATATTTTTCAAAAAGAGTAATTGGTATGCAATATGTATGTTCTATAGATACCAAAACCATGGTTAGAAATTTTTTTTTCTGTTTGTCTGTTTGTCTGTTTATCTGTTTGTCTGTTTATCTGTTTGTCTGTTTATCTGTTTGTATGTTCGTCAATCACGTACAAACGACTGGGCAGTTTTTGATAAAATTTCACATGCTGATAGACCAATATTAGGTGCAACTTATAGGCTACATTTTATTTGAAAAAAATAATTTTAGGGGTGGCTCTCCATATATCTAAACGAAATAAAAATAAATTCGCGAACACATCATTGAATGAGGTGTCATTAGATAGGTCTTTAAAAATGAAATAGAGGTTACTAATCGCGTTTTTTGCTAAATTAGATATTTTTTGAGATATACGCTTCTAAAGTTGTGATAATGTCATACCACGTGACAATGTGAGATTTTGGTTGACTTGCGGTCATGTCTTTTTTACTCTTAACGTGTAGATACGGTAAAAACACTCAATATATTTTTCAAAAAATAACAAACTCTCCGCCCGCGGCTTCACTCGCGTGGGCTACAAATTTCTTTATTTTGAAGAGGCACTGTGAGATTTTGGTGATACCTATTTCCATATAAAATTATAAAGAAACACTATGATATGCGAAATAGATATGCGCAAATATCAGCGGTCCTGCGACCGTAATTTTTTAAAACTTGTGCGCCTCTAAAAAATACAGAAATTAGTAGTCCACGCGTGCGGAGCCGCGGGCGGAAAGCTAGTTCTATAATATAAAGTCACTTTAGTCCAATTCAAGACACGTTTCGCATTATCCGCGAGAAAAATTATATTTGTTCTCCAATTTACACATTTAATCTTTTGCATTTTTAGGAAATTATATTATTAATTTATGTGCGAAATAGCACACTAAAATCTTTTTTGCATAAATAAATAAACATGATGTACAATTAAATGAACTAAATGAATCAACAAACTAGCTATTACTTGTTAGTTTATCCAAGTTTTACGCTCAGCGATCGTTGTTTAATAATGCTATATTGAACTAGGAGTCGGCCAATTCCTATCTCCATGAAGTCTTATGTATTATGCATGAAGCCCGCCTTGCTATAATTACTCGAGTATCTCCCACGCTTTTTAAATGCTATAAAAATAATCGGACGTCTCTTGTTGCTCGTGTAAATATAAGTTTTTATAGTGGGTGGAACAAAAAGTTTAAATGGATTCTTTCAGAGCTTTTCTTTCATAAGTTTACTGTGTTATGAAGTACGACTTGACAATTCAAATGATACAGGATAGAACCTATCATGAAAAGGTTATTTTGTAAATAATACGGCCAAGTTTATCATGATCGTTTACTGTGCTGGTCTAGACCGCTCACAGTGGATAAAATAATAATAGTAATAATATTTATTTCCAATTCGAATATTACATTTCACACTTGTATACAATCGCTTGTCCCCACACTAGGATACCCTGTGTTGTGGGTAGCAAGATGCTTTCGTTGTTAAAACATATTATTGGTAGTAACAATAATTGAATACAATATTAATAGAAAAACTTAAACATATTTACGATCAAACAAGACATTAGCATTTCATAGTTTAAATCATATCCTGATATATGAGGTCTTTATACATAATAGACACATTAACTAATATGTGAAATCGTAAAGGCTTGACTGCGTAATTGTCCCGTCAATACATAAAGCGGCTAATAGGCGTGAGTGTTTGCGGTTGATGTCGCGATTTCAACTCGTGCTGAGTGATCTAATTCCTCGTAAATAGTGCTTGATGGATTTACTGTGAAGTTATAAGGCTTGTCTATATAACAAGCTACATATATATCGAGAGAAAAGTTGATGATCCATGGATTTTACATCTTGTTCTATGTAAGACAAAACTTAAAGGGATTTTTTAGATCTATATGAAATATTGAATATTCATATTAATCTTGTATAATGTGATTAAAACAATCTTAAGGTCCAATTGATTAATAAGGGCATTATGTATTAATGTTCGCCTTTCAATTTAATTTAATTGTCAAAAATAAAGAGAACAGAAATTAAATAACGGTTTTAAGTATTCCGCCAAATAGATATGTTTAATGCCCGGAAAATTTAAATATATGAATACATATATTTATCAAATTGACATTTTTCATAATGCTCGGACATTATATATAATAACATATTTATCATTTGGTCCATAATCTGTACTGAAATAGAATAACATTATATATCATTGAATTAACCTTTAAAATATTATGGTGATATCTAATCTTATATAAAATGCGAAGCTTACAATTTTAAAAGAAGGGAAAATTCAGTGTGGCAAATCGGCCCCAAAGGTGTTATGTTAGAGATATAGAACAGTACCATTACATATCATGACTTGCAATATTGGATGAGGTCTACATAAAACAAAAGATAGTCAGTATTCCCTGTAGCAAACATGTATTAGATACCATGAATGATGCTCATTGAGTATTAGGATTAAGGTGTATCAAATGCGCAAGCGTTAACTAACAATCACATTAAAATATCCTACGTGAAAATGTTATCTTTTAGGCACCACATATTTACTCCAAGTAAAATTCCTTTTAAAATAAACGACGAAACACTAAAACGCTATATAGAAAACGTCGCTTAGACAAAACTTCGACGTGAAAACGTAAATATTTCATGCACCGTTCTATGATACTGAATTTTTAAGTTTTAAGGAATTGAGATGACGTTTAAAACGCCGTAGGTGCCCGTACATAGAATATGAAGGCACTTAGCACCCATTTTCTAGACTGCTCCTAAGTTACCTCTTTATACGGTACGATCTTACGATGCTTGTGTATGGCTCTTGATTTTAAATTGTATTAAAGTTTGTGGCTTTTTAATATTACTAGATTGGTACTAGGTTACTAATTTAAATAATTTAAATAGATTATTTATTGAAAACATTGTAATTATTACTTTAAAAAAAATGGATGAAAATATTCAATTTGCTTAAAGTTTATATCGTTACAAAATAAAGACCTATAGAGATTCTATGATTATTATTATTTTTTTAACTTGTCTTTTCTTTACATATATTTTTTTTAAATATTTCGATTCATTACACAATTGTCATAATCTATAGAATTTCATTTATCTTGAACATTTTTAACTATGGAAGATCTCTCAGTAACACTTTGGAATTATATTTATCATTTAATTTTAATAAAGAAGCTTTTTTATATAATCGTGTCGTGTAAAGTTCTAGGTGACCTAAAATGAAGAGCCCTAAATGTCGTTCAACTATAAGACTTTTTCGTGACAAGCCATCTTAATTCCTCGTCTGAGTGAACGTGTGACGAGTGAAGTTCATTTATTTTTAATATTAGAGTACCCTCAAATAGCTAAAACGTGTGCCTTATTTGTTATGTAGACTAATATTTTATAGAGCAAAGATTTGACGTTTTTTATTTGAATTGAATAGGCTCCAAAATTCCTGGACCTGGACTTTGTAGTCACTTTGAAACTTGAGGAAGGAAATAGGATTTTATGAGAGTTTGTATCTCGTAATACTTAGGAACGAGAGATATGTGCATGTAAAACCGCAGAGTTTTACTAGTTTCATATATATTTAGAAGAAATGAATTGTTTAAACGTCGGTTTGTATTGATACATTTCAAGTTTGATAATATAAAAAAATCCTCCCACGTTATGTCTTTCCACAATGTACCTACCAAATATGAAAATTTTCATTATTAAAATTAGCTACAAAAATAAATTTCCATGCAAATTTCCCTCGAAAATAAGTCGAAAATTTTATAATATCATATTGCGTCATTGTCACGCTTCCATTAGGGTAATGCAGTATCGAAGCCAACAATATTCAATCGAGCTAAAACAACTAGCAATTGATATCAGGTTATTTACACCTTTCCCAAGAGTGCACGTTAAAATTTGGGATAAAAATATAATAACAAAATTTCTGGGGTATATCATGTAACGCTTAAAAAGCATTAAGTTCTAGAACCATTTTTTTTATATTATAGGGTACCCTCAAATAGCTAAAGCGTGTCCCTTATTTCTTATGTAATTAGGCATAAACGCTTTAAAACTAACACAAGAAAATATTAAACAAACACAAGAAAATAGTAGGTTGGCATATCTTGAACGATATCTACAAAAATCATTAAAAATAGCGTGAAAGATGCCCGAAAATTAATTATTACAGTTAAGTTTTATAATCTATGATATAAAACAAGTGACCCGCAGTCTAACTGACCTTAAATACTATAATAACCAGTATGGTAGAAACGCAAAAGCCAATTTTATACTCCAACAAAAACTAAATATTCAATAATATACCTTTTATTCCGTATTCTATATCTAAGAGCCTTATTGATCTATAAATAAACACGTACCACTCATTTCTTCTGCAATAAAAGAAACTGTTACGGTAACTTTTATAATAACTTACGTCGCATCTGCTTTTAAACGAGGCTGTGCCTCCCTCGTATTGGTGATAACTCGAACAAACAGAAAGAAATAATTATTGAATATTGAGTCTATGTTTTAGAGTTATAAAGGTATGTAAAGAAGTTCTTTATATGTGTAATTTTGTGTTCGATTTTAAATTGTTACGATTATATGATCATTCCTCATACGGTGGATAAAATAGATGTTTTGTAGCTTTTTACAAATAAACATAATATAAGAATCAATTTTATCTTTCTAATAACACTAGGGATAATGTCTTATACGAAGGGATTTGAAAATAGCATTTTTTTCTTGCAGTTACACAAACACCCATTAAAACATAATACAAAGCTTTATATACCAAAAAAAATTGAGCAATATTTTTATATGTAAAATCCTTATTATCCTAATATAATATATTGAAATTGGTTCAGTGGTATGGGATTTTTGATAACTTGAAAGTTTTGAACTTTTTTTTTTATAAACATGATTGTTTTCATGTTTTTTCTCCTAAAAAGTATCACGTACTTTTAAATACAAGGAAGGTAATAATAATTAGGTTTGAATAGTTACGTATTTTTAAGTGCATTATTGTACCTCATATTTCATTATTAATTTAGGAATTGTAGTGGACATACATTACTGCGCGAATATGACGCCTTGCGCTTGATAAATGTTTGCGGTAATTAAATACCCGTGAAATTGCATTCACTACTAGATAATTTGATTTATTTTGATATTATTATATTTATTTATTTATTAATTTAACTTTTCTAGTGAGTAATGAAGGAAGTAAGGAGGAAAACAATTTAGAAATACGTTGTAGCAAAATTTCGAAATTTCTTAATTAATGTCTGATAAAATCTTAATAGTTTTTAGGTCTGAAAAATTGTTTGTACCTTTCTCGAAAAACAACCATTTGTGGGTATGCAGTTTGTGTAACAATCTGTAGTAATGACGTCATAATCTTTTACTCTCCTCTTTATAATGGTAAGTAAGTAAGCAAGTAATGACGTTATATTGTTTTATTTCTTACGATATAATTATAAGCTATTTCCAGATTGAAAACATTTCCATCTAAAATAACAGAGTACAACTGAATAAACGGGAAACTGGCTAAATGGTAGTTTTCATAGACAATTCACAGTAATGACTCGAAAGTTTCACGGACGGCTTGATTGAGTTGCATTCGATAGCGCATTTAGATCGACACTTATGTTCCTATTCAATTGAATGAAGACGTATATGGTAATGAGATTACTATAAATTATTTCTAATAATTATCTGTGAAGAAAAATTCGAAGAAATTTAATTTAATTTATTTATTTTCATAAAGATGTACTTGATGTTTTATAAAGAATCGCCAAACTACTGAGTGGTTTTTTGGCGAACCAGATATATTGGCAATAATCATATTTCATTTCAGTAATCAAAACAAATGTTATAATATATTTTTGGTTGTTTGGTAGTTTTTTTTTAATAATTTTGCACTTTTGGTTTTAGCTACCATAAAATTTATATTCCTAAATTGATATTAATACATTTTTAAAGGTAAAGTGTCACACACAGTTTGCCTATACATCCTTTGTGTATCGTATATAGAAATCCCAACGAAGCAAAGGAATGTTCTAGAGCTATCAATAATTATAGAGGAGCAAATCGTAGCTGGCCACCTGACGGCCCTCATTGCCCTCAATAATGCAGCATAACCCGGATAAATTGGGGATACACTTGGTGTGTGCGTAATGGGGTACTTTGCGATTTGGGCGCATTATGTTATCGTTATTGGGCGTTGAGTATATGGTTTGAGAATGCTTGTTATTTATGTGCAGCGCATTTGATGAAATGATACTTTTAGAATATATATTCCTATGTTGAATATGTTCAAGTTTTATATAGAATTCCTGTTAGTGCGTAAACTATTTTAAATGAAAGGATGATTTAAAATAAAGTTTATGTGAAGAAATCCACAATTACTGATAGAATAATAGGAAACTGTAGTCCTATTTAGGCTTAAAGATGCACCAGGCACTGTGTATCTAGATGAACTTTCTGTAAAAAATAACTGCAAATAATTTTATATCTATCTTCTACTGGCTTCTGTCCGCGGCTTTGCATACGTTCAATTCGTATAAAAAGTTTCCTATCACTTAATCCATTTAATAGCCTATGTGTGCACGAAATTTATTTCATCAAAATCCGTCTAGTAGTTAAGACGCGATGGACATTCAAGCGTCCAAACTAAGATTAGTAGGAAGTAGGATTTAGAAATAAGCATTTTGAGAAGACTCTTATTGATTTTGAAATACTGTAATATTGTCATCCTTTTTATTATTATAGCTTTCCAATCTCTTTAACTCGGCCGGGTTATACGTGTGTGGCAATGTAAACAAGGTCCAAATGCACGCCATTAAGATATTTTGCTCTGATACCACGACCGTTGACTTGACACGCTTTTTGATATTATAGTCGCTTTATTACTTTTGGGTTACGTTAACGAAATGATGTAGAACTTTTGAAGTAGATTGTGTGATGTGGATATAACTTATTGATGTTTGGTTCAACAATAACATATTTTATGGACCGCTGCAATAAGTTTTTAGTCAAGTCAAAGTCAAAATTGTCGTCTATCTACAGTATGCATTTAAAAAAAGTATGTTAAATAGGTCTATGAGTTGTCTAGTTTCCATAGTACAATCCATAGTATCTTTGACTACAGATCGAGGGGTCCCGGGTTCGATTCCCGGGTGGGGCCAAAAAAAAATGTTATTAAGATTCCTCTGACACAGAAATCACGATAACAGCCCTGAGTTTGGAAGTTGGCGGTGTTGGAACACCCCCGTGCCTCGGAGAGCACGTTAAGCCGTCGGTCCTGCGCTTGATCTCTCTCCGGTCGTGTCGGTCTGCCGTCCCATCGGGTTAGGAGAGTAAAAGGAAAAGAGAGTGCACCTGTGTTCGAGCGTACACTTGTGCACTTTAATATCTCCTGCGCAGCTGGCTAGTCTCTGTTGAGATTGGCCACCATGGCCGAAATCGGTCTATTATTATTATAGTACAAGCTTTGTTTATTAGTTTGACATTAGGTGGCGTTGTGTTAAATGTCCACAAAAATATATTTATTCAAGTAATTATTTCATTATAGAATATTATGCCCCTTTACACATCGGCAGACGTATACGCGGACGTCACCTTGCGACTGATGGCGGATGCATCGGCAGACATAAATTACCTTCTACGGCTGAACATATTACCTCGTCTTCAAGTTCGCGACATCGGCAGATGACGTCCGCGTATGCTGATGTGTAGATGGGACTTTTGCAATAATGACATACGAGTATATCGTCAGTATTGCAATTCGCTCAGAGAACATGTAATGGCGGTATTACACTTTCACCGCGACAGCACTCGGTATGTCTCCCCAAAACGCCTCGGCCAAAGTAATCACAATCACAAACGACAGTCCAAGGCGAGCGAGTCACCGTCTACACTCTCGCAATCCCTCTTACTCGTGCTGTCTCAGTGAGAGTGTACAGTTACCATAAAAATATAAAATTTCGTTTACGGAATTAAGTGTACATAACGTCCGCATGGGGGAGTTAACAAACAACATAACAGAAGCTTGACAGGATTCTTATCTTTATTAATAATTCAATTAATATTTCTAATGACGACCATATCTCTTATAATTAAAAGTGAAATGAGCGTAAGTCGACAGTCCATCAAAGGGGATCGGCATCCGCGATGCGAGCACCTGCTCACATTAATTACACCTAATTATAAATTATGCCTATATGTTATGCTTACCTTTCAACCTTTGACCTTATTGTTTTGAAAATTGAAGCTTTGATTTTCGCGTTTTCATTTAAATGCATATGACCTTTAAATTAAGCAGAATTATATTACGTATGATGATAAGGATACTTCAAATTCATTTGTTCAAAATCTCTTTACTCTGAAAAAAATACACATTAACATTTTAATGTATTTTTAATTTATCGTCAAAAAAGTAATTTAAATCCGTTAAGTTGTAAGCAGTCTTTTATTTAAGTTAAAAACAAGGTAATCGTTACAAATTACAGTAAAAACTACGCCTTGTTAACTTCCAAAAGAAAAATTGGATCGGTTCAGGATACGTACATAATTGTGTAATTTCTTTAAACTGTGTCACAAGTTCTTAACTGGAGTAAAACTATTTAATTGATCTTGTATAATTTGGTTCGGTGACAATTTGTGAAAAAGTTATATGAGAATTCTTCCACCGCGATTTTGTGTGATGCTCCGATTTTAGAAACTTTTTAAGGTTTTATTTTTTAAATCTTAATAGAATCATCAAAGATTCCAGCAATTTTTGATTAAAATGCAGATTCAAAATATTTATTAGTATTAGGTAATTATTTAATTCAATTTCACTATATCCACTTTTTATTAATTAACTTTAAATTATTACAACCGGCTTCATTTAGAATTTGAAACCGGCTTTACAGAAGTAGTTTTATTTTTTATTGACTTAGATTCTTCGAATTTGGACACGCATAGCACCAATATCGTCACATGTTTTAGCTAACATCAAGTAACGTATATAAAAATTAAGTATAAAACAAGTACGAAAAAATGTGAAATTTAAGTTAACAGTTACAATCTTTATTAATATAAAGTCTTTTTTTCTTACTAGTTTTACTAAAACAAGTTACTTAAGTCTAAGATTTAAACACTAACCTATCCAAACCTTCCATTACGCCATTATTTCTCATTCCAAAAAACACCAAAAAGTAATTTATAGATATTACACTGACTTATTCTGCTCTCAATTAACAAGAACCGTAGCGGGGATTTTCTCTGTAAAAGAGCCGCGGATTTTAATTTTTATTCAGATTTTCGGAGGGAAATTTCACGGTTCACCGCACAGTTATTTGTCTCAAGGTTCTGTATCTGCTTCGCAAAGCCTCTTTCGTTGGTTCCAGCGAGAAATAGGAAAATCGATTTATATTCGTACTTTTATTGTTCTGTATAAATATCAATATTCGAGAATATACCTTCGTACATGATTGGAGCGAATTAAAATCGTACTTAAAAATATCAATGCGAAATTGTGTATGTGTGTATATTTATTGCTCTTTTATAACAAAAATTACTGAATGGATTTGAATGGAATTTTGCTTAATTTATTATTAATCCTCGCGGACGAAGTCGTGGGCAAGATTGTTTCGTCAAGAGGAGATGAATGTATCTTTCTACGTTAGAACACTAACGTGCGAAAATGAAAGCCATTCTTGGAATTTGATTCAATTCGCGTCCAGTTCAGCTTGGTTAAAATGAAAACATTTTCTTATAAACTCTCTTAGATAGTTGGAAAATAATCTTGAAATTACGAATCAGTGTGGCTTTATATGATACAAGAACAAGACAGCTGAACTTGCAGATTTAATAGAAAATATATTGATTTAGGGTGAGGGAACAATATCTTATCAAAATTAATAATATTCTTGAACAAAAAAAGAAATACATGTCCATTTTAACATATCAAACTATAAAACATCTCTCCTTTAAGTATATAATTTCACGTAGCAATCAAATCCATGTGCTTTTATCTAATGCAGAAACAATACAGCTCAACTATCAGATATGATAGAAAAATATTGATTTGTGATGAGGGAACAATGTCTCAGCAAGATCAATAAAATTATTGAACAAAAAACGAAATATAACTCCATTTAACATCAAGTAATAAAACACCATTCCTTTAAGTACATTAGTTCCAACGTCTCAATCACGGTCTGAACCGAACAAAGCGCAAAGCAAACCACAGCTGACAACAAGATTATCAAGTTATACACTTCAAAAGGGCACGAACCAAATTGCCTTTTTAATTCATTGCCCGCGAAGATAGATTCCCCATTTTTTCGACCATCAAATACGATTAAATTGTCACCCTGTATATATTTCATTCGGCATTTCGCCGGATTATTTCAGTCGGAGAAAAGTACAATTTGAGTTGTCGTTTTGTTGAATGCGGTTTTAACCTACAGGGTGTTGAAATTTAAAAGTGTTTTAGTTGATTTTAAATAAAATAATATTTTCCAGCAATGTTTTTATAACTACTTTCATAAGCATAGCATATAGGTGATAAGTATGTGTTGTTTTTTTTTAGTTTTTTCCTAAACGGTTTCTGATAGCAGGGGATCAACCCCTTATTGCTCGTAATGATATCGCTAGTTGGCGATTCTGCAATGTCGTTTTTAGGTCAATATAATATCTTCTGTCGAATATATCTGATGAGATTGTATTTCTATCTCGAATAAAACGGAATTGGGGATAATCAATGACTTAATCGACTTCGAAACCTACAGGATGTTTATTATTGAGTCACGTTTCAAATCGATTTTGATATAAATTCTATGCGTTTATACCGCTTAAATTAATGTCTTCTTAATGTTCTCTTAGTTATATCCGATCATAGAAATATAGTATATGAATATAAATTTATTTCTTCGTTATTACTGATCAACACGAACATTGAATAAGTATATTTTTTTAATCAATTGGAATATTACATAATATTTTAAATAGTTGAAATGTTCAGAAATAAGAGAATATTCAGAGAAAAGTGCAAGGGTATTAAAATATATATTTATATTATAATCATTTAACTCAAAAGGTTTCCGTCAATTAGACACAATAAAGGAATACAATAAAAGAGTTGATTTCGTAAATGACGATGTAAATGGGCCCGATTATCCGTTCTGGGAATAAGCCAACTTTCCGGGGATTTCTTAATTTTGCCCGGAAACAACGGAAGATAAAAACAGCAGCCTATACAAAGTTTTAATTTTTGTTCTCGTATTGGTACGTTATATTTTTATGAGAGATACAAAAATGGTGTTCAGTTCTGAAATATTAGATTTTTACTGTGAAAATAGGCATAAAAAAGTAAGAAAAAACAAAAAACACTTAATTCAATGTGCCGAAACCTTCTAAATAATTGTAAAATATAAACACATTTAAAAAAAATAATAAAATTTAAAATATAATTTTACCAAAAAGATACCGTCGATTATATACGAGTGTATTTTTATATATTTATTACAATTATGGAGTTCATATAATAATGTCCATGTAAAAGGGGTCGGATTATCCGTCCTGGGAATAAGCCAACTTGCCGGGGATTTCTTAATCTTGCCCGGAAATAACGGAAGATAAAAACAACAGCCTATATAGATTACAGAGTTTAATTTTAATTCCTGTATTGGGTTTTTCATATGAGATACCAAAAATGGCCGACGTGAAAAAAATATTAAATTTTTTACCTCAATAGAATTATGGAAAAAAACATATTTAAAAAATATAATAAAATTAACTATAAACGACTATTGTATTTCAAATTTTAACTTTTAAATTGACATTAGATTATGCACGCAATATATTGCTTTGGATGATCAATCTAAATGTAAAACTGTGACTTTAGACTAACTGTGACTTCTATATTCGGTGAAACTTAACTTATTCTTTGGCCACAAAAGGAAATAATATGTTCCAAGTAACCAGAGCATATAAAATATAATATCTTAAATAGTAAAAATTATCTGGGACTGTCATTCTTTGTGTGCCAATTTTGCAGAGGCTTCAAAAAGGTTGTACTATTTTAATTATAGTAACCCACTTATGACTTAAAGGTTTCATTCAGAACCAGTAGCAACAAAAGCAGTTAATTGAAAATGCGAGACAGAGCTACGGGCTACGGGCGGCGTCAGCGTCAGTGCTACGAGCTCCTCCGCGTAGACCGCACGCGGCTACGCCGTAGCCGGTACGAGGGACGGTCACAGTGAAGCGTGTTTAAATGTAAAGTGAATGTGAATCTATGGAATCGGATTGCGCATTTTTTTACTATGTCCTTATAATGTGAAGTGAGGTTCTATGTGTTGAATATTATAGAAAAACGTATTACTTATTCGTACAAAATGCTTAATGAAATCCGCCAGCACGCATGTGCTTTCCGTCAATTAACTACGCATAATAAAAAGTTTTATAATTATTTTTTAACTATAGAACGTAGCGTACGGTCCGATAGGCGAGTTCTAGGAAAGTATCGATTTTTCTTGATGGTTTTCATTCTTTAATGGCTTTTTATTACGATGGAATTATAAGTGATGTTCTTTTTTGTTTTTTAACTTAATGTTTGTACTTAGTAATTATTGGAAAACTTTGGAAATGTTGATTAAATATGGATTGATTGATGGATAGTGATCACGGCTCTTGTGTATACGATGCATCGTTAGTAATTGTGTTTCGTAAATCCTAGGATCTAGGGCATATCGGCACAGGGCTTACATATTTATTAAATACTGTCGTAATATTGAATTTGATACAAGGTTTGAGGCACTGTAGATAGTTTCTGACGCTTGCGCATTTTTTAAACAAAATTTATAAAGCTAATAAAAATATGTTAGTAAATCTTTGTTTATTTTTTATCTATGAGCAAAAAAATAAGTAGGTTAAGGGTATCTTTTATCGTGAAATAATGAAGCTTTTGTCTTAATAATGAACAACGAGTATAATTGATATTTATTTTGTACAATTTTAAATTATCATTATCAAACTCAAATTAAAATCATTTTGTATTTTCATGAAATGAACTCCGTTAAACGCTTGCTATAAAATTATTCGAGGTCTTAATAAAAGTAAATAATTAAGTGGTCATTTACTATACGTAATGAAAATTGTTAATTTGAATAAATATATAATTACTTCAGAGCGAATTTATCGTAGCTTAATTACGTTAAAAGGCTTAAAAATGCATATTGCGGCTACTGTACGTTTACAGTTTTTAATTTATATTCTCTTTATATTTTAAATTAAAACTGTCATAGTAAGACGCCATTTTGATAAGATATATT
>LQNK01001317.1:230506-243106 GCA_001586405.1 Phoebis sennae
CGTGGAATTCGGGCGTCCATAATTATGAAGAGATATACAATTAGTAACGTATTAATTAATTAATAATAATAATTAAAATAATTCATTCAAACAAATTAATAAATCACTTACAACGACTTCATAACGTACGTACCCCTATCTTATATTTACTTAATCTTTTAGCTACGGCTGAACTCAAATAGACATTAAATTCCCCCAAAATTATATTTATTTTAAAGCGGAATATTTATCTACACTAATATTATAAAGAGGAAAACTTTGTTTGTTTGGTTGTAATGAATAGACTCAAAAAGTACTGGACCGATTTCAAAATTCTTTCACCGAAAAGGCTATATATATATAACATAATGATACGGGAGTGAAGCCGCGCGGATCAGCTTGTAATACTTATATTTATGGAAAAATATTTTGCGATAATAGCAGAGAACGCCGTGGGAACTAAAAAATAGTGTTCTATTTTAACACAAAAGATAAAAGACGATTATCATTGTAGGTCTTTACGACGTACTCAGATATTAAGCTAAGAAATCCTTTGTAAAAGAATGTAAGAGTTTTAGCTCTGAGTAATTCCTTACGTTAAGGTCAGGGTCGGTAATCATACATCTCTAAAGTTCTTGTGTAGCTTCTAACCGCGTTTTCGACCGTTTGACTTGAAAATGAGAGTTTTGTTTTATTGCTGTTACAACTAATTAATTTACTAGCTGAGCCCCGCGGTTTCAACAGCATATCTGTTCTTAGCGAATGCCTGCATGTCAAATCTTAGATAGATCACTATGTCAGTCAGTCACCTTTGTGTTTATTAATATATATAGATGAAATATAACAAAGTAGACGTCAAATGTAAGTATTGTATATTTATATACTATTTATTATTATTTTTTTCTCCACTTATTACATCTTAAGTTATTTCTCTAAGCGTACCTTATACTCGTTTGGAGTCTACTGTCATTACGAATATTAGCTCAAAGGTAACTTTTGTAATAATACATTGGCCGAATCCTTAATACGGAGGGAAGCCATTTTAAAAGAAGAAGAACTTTTGTAATGATATAAATAAATAAACCTAACCAACCATCTCGAAATAACACAACAAAAAATATTACCGCATACCGTATATGATCTATCTTTCTCTAATATTTCGTTGCAATCTGTTACATCGTTTGCGTAATTGAGTTATAAACATCCAGGAATACATACGTAACTAGATCGAAGATAGGTCAGTAGGTCTCTGAAAATTTCAACGCTAAAATCGGAAATCTTGTGATAGCTTCAAAGAAACTTCAATAATTATGAACCGCCCATGAATATCTGTAGAAGTGTCGCAGGTGTTTATTTGGTGAAAGAAAGTAAAGGAAAATTTGATACAAAAGAATCGAATCTGGGTTAGAAATGCAATGACTTCACTCACACAACGTTGAATGTAAACTATGTATATTGTGATTGTGTGGGTCGATAGGCCATAATCACGTAACAATGTACTCTGTGTGTGTTTATTTAGAGTTTTATTTCACTTCCCGGTAGTGTCGGCCAATAACATGTTTTTGTTTAAATAGAGAATGCCATGTTTCGTTGTTTAAACGGATCGTGAAAATATGGAATCAGCTTTATCCGACAGATAGTTTTTACTATTTTAGTTCTTTTTTAAATACGTTAGTAGATTAATTATTTTAAGCTTAAATGATTGTGTATTATTCGTTTCTACCCGAAGCGGTTTGAGTTACATGAGCAGTCACTAATTACTTAACAAATGCATACAAAATTTCATCAAAATCGGTTCAGTAGTTGCGACGTGATAGGCACACATCCAGCCATGCAAACATACAAGCATCCGTCATTTATAATATAAGCGCAATAGACTACAATATATCGATTCACCGAAGCTTACGTGAGTAGATCCTATTCTTTCTTTCAATAATATTTACTACAGCTGACGACCCGATTGGCTCAGTGGATATGACAATGGTCTATTGCGCTGGAGGGTGTGGATTCGATCCCCACGTTCTAGAAGATTTTCATAATGAAAATTTTAATTTTCTCCTGTCTGTTCGTTAGTTATAGTTTTTATGAGTTTACAAAAATTATGTATATCAGTTATCTAGTTTCCATAGTACAAGCTTTGCTTAAATTAGGGCTTGATGGCGTAGTGTTAAATATCCCTGAATTTTATTTATTTATTTACCTTCATACAGCTTGATAATAAGGTCTTTAACGGTGAAATAACTTTTTAAATCTTAAAATATTAAGAGTAAATCGTTGTGAGTGAGTGTAAGTCTATTTACTATAAAACTCAGGAAATGTAATATTTAGTTCATAAGTGACAAAGTAACTAGCAATAAGTCGCAGAAATACTCATATTTTGAGTTACTTTTCGCGTTCGTTAGCGGAATTATAGTGGCTTTGAAATTGGATTTCTGCGAAGGCTCCCAGCTCATAATGACGTAGTTATTTATTGTGAATTATACATATTACGGCGTGAAGCTTATTTAGTACGGGGAATCGAAAAATGTTACGCTTCGGAGTAAATTGAGATTGTTTTATGAGTTATTCAAATATTTTCAGATTGTAATATTTATAAGTATATTCATTAATTAAATCACTTTGTAAATTGTGCGTAACAATTTTGTTTGTTATTATACAATTCTTTATTATTTCTCTAGAAATGGCAATGGTCTCTTGCGCCGGAGGGTGTGGGTTTGATCCCTACGAGAAGAAAACTATTATGTGATGAACATTATAATTTTCTACTGTCTGGGTGTTAATTTATCTGTATACCAAGCTGCATAAAAATCGGTTCAGTAGTTTTTGCATGAAAGAATAACAAACATACATACAAGCTGGTAAACTTTGGCATTTATAGATAATATTAGTAGGACTAGCTGACCGTGCCGTCGCGAAAAAATTCGGTGCCTCAATAAAAAGTATGTTATCGCCATCATTTAACATCCTATCGTTTTCGAAATTTCATCAAAATCCATTAAGTAGTTGCGGCCCGACTAACACACGAATATCAAAACTTTCACATTTATAATATCTGTGATTTCCTTTGAAAATTAAGACATATTATCTATAGATGTAGAAAAGATTTAACAGTTAGAAGCGGAAGATAAACTTGAATGGAATTGTTGATTCTCTATTTGGCCGTTACTAATCCAAACGTCGTTCGAGACTCGGATTTCACACCCATTTGAAAGTCCAACTAAAGTGCAGACTGCATCTCGACTGAACTTTGCGCTATTAGTATCATAGACCTCAAGCCTCAAGCCTCATCACGTTTTATTGAATGTTATACCTTCTTTAAGTATTTGTGCTTGTAATAGCTATGCATTTTTATTATGTTTTGACTGCCTGATTGGTCTTGTGGTTCTTTGAGCACAGATTAAGATATTTCTGGTAGACAACAATCTCAAATAGAACAGTCCTTAGTTGACTCATAAATAATATAATAAATTAAATTAGGTTTCGGTATAGTCTCTTCATCTGATCAATCCTTTATTGTCGTAATTCCTATGACTATTCCAAGTCGTCATTCAAAGAGCGCAAAAATTATTTGCGCACACGCTTGTGCACTAAAATATTTCCTGCGTGATTGACGGGTTTCAATTTCAACAGAGTGTGTGTTGAACCCAGAACCGTGGTCAAAAAATCGTAATTCGTCAGTCAAACAGTTAGAAGGATCTCCTCCTAACTTAATTAAACTAATTTTATTACGAACTTAATTAAACTAATTTTATTCAAACTTCATCAAGTTTTGCGTCTGTCAACAACGACTTCAATGCCCAGTTCCTTTAAAAATAAAACAAGTCGTTTTACTTAGGTACAGTAGGTACAATGTTCTACTAGGCGCAAGTCTAAAGAGTATCTATAATTAACGAAACGTGACTTTATAACATAACCATCAAAACTTGGCTCCGATTGGTTGATTATATCCACTCCTTGATGAAAATCCCGTTCCGTCGTTTATAGAAACCGGCCCTAAATCAACAATCGCTTTGTATATATATTATTCAACGTTTTATGGTTTTTAAAAATAAACCCGTTTATCATACACGTGTTTTAACAAACAGGTTAAAACAGTTAAAAGGTTTATTCAAGGTCGGGTATGATAAAATGTTTGCAAAAAATTAATCGAAATCCCTCATACAAAAAGTATACGTTGGTTTTTTATAATATTTGTTTACGAAATACAAAATCAAACAATAATGTTTCCCATTTACTGTAAGGTAAAATAGGTAAAAACGTTTGACTGGAAAACATATCATGTAGCGTTCTCAACGGTGTTTTTGACTAGCTGTTTCGCATCTATAGTATAACGATATATAATATATAATATTGCCTATGTCACTCAGTGAAACTGCAGCTGTCTAAAGATGTATAATTTTTTTTAAATCGGTCTAGCACTTTTGTGCGAAAACATTACACACATACACAAATGTTTTCTGCTATAAATATTATTACAGGTTGCAATACGACAGGTACTCGATACATACTATGTACTCTCAAGATAATAATTGTATTCATATTATAATTTTGTAGTGTAAATAATTCCCTGTGAGGTGACCCTCGAATTAAGATCGCGTTTCTTAAACAATACGTTTATGTTTAGAAACAACCTTATAAATTATTCCTTAAATTATCCTAATCAGCGACTTCCGATTAGGGTGAGCTTGGCTTTAAAATCAATACTGTTTACCACATTTAACCTTACAAAATGAATGAAAACACCCTGTGTAACCTAATTCGTCAATGTCAATGAACCCGTATTATTTTAAGTTTCCTTGACAAACTTTTGACGTTATTATTGTTAATTTTGACAATTCATTTGTATTGAAATATAGCTTTAATATAGACGATTATCTACTATCAGTTAGAGGTGACCTGGAATCCATAGTTTGAATAAAATTATAATTGTATATAAAAAACAAACATAAATATGTATTCACAATTATTACTACGAATTTTATCATTCTATTTTTGAGTTTAAAATAAGTTCATAATTTGCATTTATTTGATGTTATTGTTGTATAATTCGAAATAAAACGTTATTCATATAGTATTTAATGTATTTTTTTTAAATTGCGAAATTATCCAGATTTTAGACATTATCTTCATAATGGCAAGATTAACCAAAATAAAAAATGATGTAAATACGAGTATTTATGCAAAATATTTATAACAACATTCAAGTGTGTTTGAATTTACCATCAGTGTTGGTCAGTCACTTAACATCAGGTGAACCGCATGCCACGCTTGCCTGCTATATCATAAAAATAATAAAAAATCATACACAAAACTATGTAATATATAAAAGCTTTTTATAATCAAAGTTCACAAAAAACCTTTTACAGAAACAAAATGCGAAAGTACCTAAAAACTGCGAATTACAGCAATTACGTAAGTGTCATTACTTCTAAAACCATTTTTGTTACGTTAGTGTATATGTCAAATTACAGTGCCAGTGATATTAAACGTATGTCATTAGTTCAATTTATTATACTAATGGTTTTATCGTTAGTCTAGTTGTAATTATGTTAGATTTAGATCAAGGGCATACAATTCCAATTCTCACTTTTTATAGAAGACAACAGCAATTTTCATAAAAAGGAAAAAAGGTTTGCTACTTCTTATTTTTGGAAAGTACTACAGAGTCAAACGATCCTAATCTCTCTCTGGTAATATAAATTCTCAATCCCATAGGGCTATGAAATTCTTATAACAACGTGAAAATTTGGTTATTTGTTATTCGATCACACGGATGATTTTTTTTTATTTTATTTAGGGACTTTGAGTCATAATTGATTGTCAGTCCCATAGTATACACACTTAGTTTACACACTTAATTACAAATTATTTAATAAGGGTAAACATATGCAATCGTTTTGAATAGGTCACAATCTTTATACTTCTTACGTCATTTCACGCAGACGAATTCAGCTTGAAACTAGTAAAAAATAAAGGACACATCTAAACTGTTAACATATATGTAAAGATCGATCTCTAAAGCCAAAATTTAACTTATCTAGGTGTTCACGTTTTCAGGATACACCAATTACTGCACAACATCTGACAATGGTATACGAATAGCTATTCCATTTCACGTTGTACATAGATTGTTAGTTTAAGTTCTGAAGAGGAGTGAAATCGATCCTTTATATTACTGATTTAAATATAAGAAATTGTTATTTGTTTCACTACTTGTATATGCATATTTGTTTACTTGATACTTTGATATCTACCCTAAATATCAAACAATCTTATTAAGTAAGTTATTATCCAAAATGCATAGTAATAAGCTACGCTAATGAAAGACAAAGACAGTAACGTATTAAAATAACGTAACTGTATAAAATAACTAGGTAACTTCCACTGAATAGTGTCAACAAATTCGTGACAAAGGCCAACAAACGTGAATTTACATCGCCTCCATAAAAACGCATTCGTCATTTAAAGCCCCGTACCCATAAACCGTGGGGTTGCTATTGTCCCCACCCTTTGTTGGTTACAGATGATCGCGCGTGCCTTGGGTACAAATGTACCCGTTCGTTTGGTTAGGGTTAATTCAGACCGAGACAGTTTTGCTTTAAGACGGTTGAAGATTCCAAAAACAAAACATTGTTGAATTCGTATGTTTTCATCGCTATATGTCCACGTGACATATCGTCTTAATAATTGCTTCTTCGTGAATACGAGCGATTTTAATAAGATTTATAATTATTGATATTGACAGTGGAATTAATAAATGAAATGAAAATCTAATAAAATGAACTGAATGCTTTCTTTTAATTGCGTTAAAAATACCTTCTCCAAATAATTATATTTCACTTCGTAAGAGCGATCTACAATAATATTCTGATTCGATAATTATTACGTTTTTTTCTCATGTAAAAATAAATAAGAAGTAAATTTTAAATGTGTTACCTGATGTGGCTCAACCCTATGAATTTTCATGTAAAAAAATGTTAATTCTAATAAAAAACGTGTTGCGTTCCAATGTGTCTTAGCCCTATAAGTTTCGTCGTTTTGTTTGCCCCCAGAGGTTTTGATTGACACATATTTGTGTATACAAACCCTTGCGCGTAATCTTGACTTGTGTATTCTGACAAGCGTGTAATACTAATCAGGTGATTGACGAGTTAGCCATTTTAATTAGGTTAGGGCGATGTGGGAATATCATTATTATATAGGAATCTTGTTATGGGTCAAACTCAAATTATATAGGACAGAACGTGACGGAATTAAGAACTTGAGAATATTTTAAACTTTGTGTAGGATTATGATCATTATTGTCAAAAAACAGTAGATAAATTAATTATTAGTATTTAGTAATAACTCTAACCACTGTCTTTTTAATCTACTTTAAGATGTATATAAATCAGTATTGATATTTTGTTTTTAATAAATATTGTAAATCGTTCCTTAGCATATTTTTGGAATGTGTATGGATAAATTGAAAATGTAGGTTGTTTTCTGACCTAAAAATGATATCCACAGTACACTACTGTACTGGTTGAGTTCACACTGAATATTTTTTCAAAGCAAATAAAAAACAATATATTTGTTTTTTATTCAGACTTTTAAATTACATCCTTTAAAGTCGTTCCTGAAAAAATGCTAAGGCGTCTAGTAATTTCTAAATAGTTTAAATATAAAAATTATATCAAGATGTAGGTTGATTTCTTACTTATCAAAATATATATCACCTTATACCTGTATAAGAAATTTCATCAAAATCCGTTTCATAGCTACGGCGCGATTGACACACAAACATACAAACTTTCACACATCCATAATATAAATAGGAAGTAAAAGTTAAGTTGTGTTTAAAAGATAAAAATTAAAATAAAAACACATAACCTCCATATAAACAAATCCACAATATAAGTAGGAAGTAGGATTTGTAGCCGTAAGTTTTTTTTTAAATAAAAAAACATAACCTCTCCATATAAGTAATCCATGCATCGAGCGTGCGTGCCATCGACTGCGTTCGGCTTACCTCGGCTAATTGAAGACAACAGGCGATTTAACTTCCGAAGGGAACCGACACGCCCTCGTTAACTCTGCTTGTAAACTTCATGACCCGTTCAGTAGTTTTATGGTACGTATAAACGAAGAATAATCATAAAAAATAATTATGATACTATTGTTTCGGAAGTAAGGAAGATGTATATTTACTCCAAAATAAAATAAAATAATATTTATTTGCTAAAAACATGGTACAAAAAGTTGTCAATTATATAAAAAAGTAGTCTATAATATGTTATGATCTTCATGTTACGCTTAGTAGGAAGCATGCAAATGTGTGATTGTCTAATAATATGTTGAGAATAAAATTAAATAAATTACATTAAATACCACTTATTAAAAAATCATTTATATAATTCTAATTTTAATACTTATACATATACCGAAATTTTATTGTTTAATATTAAAAAATTCTGTTTGGCTGTAAAAACAATTTACACTTCTTCAAATTACTTTTAAACACATTAAAAGGTTGGTTTCATATACGTTTCTAAAAAAATATATTATCCTCTTTTTTAACCGACTTCTTTTATGTTCATTAAGGTTATTTTATTATGTTACAGCAGGCAAGCGGAGCATGTGGTTCACGTGATGTAAAGCGACTGACCGCAGCCCATGAACATATTATACAACATCATGTCGTAGATGCTTTTCCGGTGCGAGTTTGACCCAATAGTGCTCGGTTCCCACTCTTTTATTGCCGAAAATATTATGCAACGGAGTTACCCTCTGCCGCCACTTACGACACCCACGGGTAAAAATGGGGTGGCACCACACGTATTCTAACCATTACCACACGGATAAAAATAATGCACGATTCTAATACTAAAACGATTTTTACAGTAGTTTCGGAACCGATGCACAGACATGTTTATTTCCTCTTTATAAAACTAATATAGACTTAATTATCGTAGCACGTAACAAAACCCATAGATTTGTTAACGAATAGACAGACCCGGTGAAGCTAAATAAAACCGATACAGGCTATACATCACAACAATGCGCCGTATGCTAATCCTTATCTCACGCGGTTGCAGACCAAATTCATCTCGGATTACCGGCCCAATGATTCGCTGTTAGAACCAATCTGTTTTTAATTCCAATTTCCATCCGCTCTATTATTTATGAGCTCTGGATCTGAATTAAAGGTCATTGGACGGACGACATGAATGCGTTTTAGATTCCGATTTATGTAAAGGTGAATTGTGAAACGTTTATTTAATAAACTACTAATGCTTTGGGCTTACGCCTAGTGTAAATTTAAATAGATATTTCAATCCAATACAACACCTACATACACGCCTCCTGTCAATTTATTTTGTATTGGTTACGTTTTTTAACCGACTTTCAAAAAAGGAGGAGGTTATCAATTCGACCGTATTTTTTTTTGTATGTTAAAAATGAAATAAAAGTTTTTTTCTACTTTTTAGAGCGAGGAAATTTTTATGTTACACAATACTCATAGAACTTGTATAAACCGTGTACATTTTTATTAGTAAGACCAAAAGTAACCGAACATCCTAAAACCAATTTCATTGTTGCAACGCAAACTTACACAATGGGCCAAGCACATCAACATCCTAAATCGGTGTACACACAATCTCACTCATAAATTTTTAATCCGGGGCAGTGTGTACTTGGGCTAATTGATATCGGACGTCCTTTGACTAACAATGAATAGACTTAATAATAGCCTTACATTTTTAAATCCTTCTCTATGAACTACAAAGACATATGCAGTGTTGATTACACCCGTGTGGCGACGGGTTAGAATACATGTATGGGTATACATTTATAGACGTGGGTGTCGTAAGAGACGACAGAAGGTGATTCTGCTGCTTAACATCTTCAGCAATAAAAGAGTGAAGGCCGAGCATTGCACCATCGGGAGGCTTGTAATCCCATGACATTCCTCTTTCAATTTCCCATCACTTATCCTATCCCTATCCCCTCCTCTTCTGCGATCTTAGATGTTCATGGGCTATTACTGAACATTAGGTGAACTGCATGCTCTGCTTGCCCGCTGTTATATAAAAGTAAAACCCAAATCAATTTCATTATAGCGATATAAACTCATATAGCAGAACGTATACATCAACATCTCCATTTGGGTAAAACTTCATAACTAACAATCATACATATTTTAAATCCACGATAAAGATAACAAGAATATAATATTGCTGTTTAGCAATAAGACTGCCCTTTCGTACACTCGTGTTAATTGTAATTTTCTATTTATGTATGTTCTTACTGTTGTGTAAAATAAATTATAATTAATAAATAACAAAATCGAAGACCAGAACATCCTACATCGGTATACACACTCTCTCACACATAAATCGTCTTCCTGAACAGTGTGTATACGGACTGACTGATTTCGGACGCCCATTGTCTAACAATAAATAGACTAACAACCGCAAATATATAAACCCACCTTTACACACTTCAAGAAGTGTGTAATATTCCCTTATGCGATTCTAAAGCTGATTTAATACTTACGACATAAACCTAACGAAAACACATCAACATTCCAAATCGGTGTACACACTATGTCACACATAAATTGTCTTCCAGAGCAGTGTGTATACGGACTAACTAATTTCCGACGCCCAATTTCTAAAAATAAATAGACTAACAACCGCAAAAATATAAACCCACCTTTACACACTTCAAGAAGTGTGTAATATTCTCTGCAAATCTAAAGCTGATTGAATACTTACGACATAAACCTAACGAAAACACATCAACGTCCCTAATCGGTACACACTATCTCACACATAAATTGTTCATCCGGGGCAGTGTGTACTCGGGCTAATTGATTTCCGACGCCCTTTGACTAACAATGGTCTGCAAATTAATCAACACTAAATTATAGGCCTGTCTTGGTTTGCTTTCTTAATGGTTTATTAAATTATTTGCGCATCAGTTTTCCGCTGCGCCTCTTTTATTTATAATTGGCTTTTAGCGTGTTATTACAGTTGATAATTTATTTGTTCTAATGATCTATTAATGGATTGATTTTTGACAATATGTTGACATAGTTTAATTAATTCATTGTAATTATATTTTCTTCGATGTTCAGGGATATTAAAAATGAATAATTGATTTGAACTTTGAATTAATGAGGTTTGTTTTTCTTCTCCCTTTGTCCGTTGCCTCTTTATAGGTCGAAATTAACTAGTCTTCAAAAATGGTCTATGACCTATGTACTTCTTTTAAAGTACAAAAAATATGATTAGATATAGATATTATAAGTAATCAAAACTTTCACATGTCAATGATATAGGTAGTATCTATACCTACTGATCTAAATATATAAAACAGAGACGGCTTTGTTACAACAGTTATAACTGGAGATCTGGACCAATTCGGCAGAAAATTTGTAGGGAGTTAGCTCAATCCCGGAAATCAAACGCAAACAAGTTATATATGAGGGTGAAGCCGTGGGGCACAGCCAGTTACTATTAATATAATGTTGAAGAGTTCTTTTCATTTATTCATTTATTCTTACATTTGCAAAAAACATGGTAGGTGTACAATAGTATGATCCTAAACTAGAGAGAATGCACATGTCTTGCTATGTTTTTTTGACGCCTATCTCAAGAACTAATATTCTGATTTGAACATTTTTTTGTTACCATAGAATTATAAAACATTTAAAATATTTTCAAAACAGTCACATTATGAACAAAAGCTAATGATTTCGATATTACGCTATCGAACTAAGATACGAAACTTCAATACAATGGCCAACAGCTGAAACCACAAAAGTTTCTTAATACAAGATAGTTTTTCGATAGCTGGAGGCCTTGACTTCAGAATTAGTCAAAGATACAGGGAAGCCGTAATCAAATTATTAGTTACTAGTGTCGGAAAGTTCGAGAATCGCGGGAACAGAGCATTCGCTAATAAATTAACTTTTGTATCGAATTACGGTTCTAACCACGAAGTGTGTATGACCGTGTTTTTAATATGAGGCAGATCACGCGCCAGGAGTTGTTACGACGCACACGAGATACTTTTAAAAGTCAATATTTGAGGTCTGACGTACCAGTTCTGTAACATGATTACTCAGCTAGAGAAATCACAACTTCTATTCTTCACTTTATGCCCTAACTTTATGTCTGCGATGTATCAATAAATTACCTAGAAACTTTGTTATTTATTAACCGTTTTAAAGCTTTTGCAAATATGTCGTCGATAAGATATTATAATTGCCTGTTATTGTTAGTTAGAATACAATTTCGGCCATAGTTACCAAGACGTGCAGTTCCTTCCCAAGTATACAAGCCGCATTCGACAAATAGAACCGCACAATAAATTCGCAACCGCATTAAGGTTCTTTATACACTTAGCAGTACGGAACAGGTGCGCTCACAGGACAATTTGTGGAGCTCCAAATGTTCAAAATAATAAGTAGTTCCATCGTTTCAGTTGCGGAAAACGTCGCCGACAATTCTATTGAAAGACCGAATAAAGATAAATGGTAGACCCGACTCCATAACGAGGCAAAGTTGACTGTTTTCAATTTGCTAGTTGCACGGACGATTTGGTTTAAGTCTGGTGTATTTTTGTCTTGCC
>LQNK01000138.1:0-10827 GCA_001586405.1 Phoebis sennae
AAAAAATCCAAATTATTTTCATCATACGTTGATTAATTTGGCTAACCACTGATTCAACATAATTGCTTGCATTGTTATTATATTTTATTGTTGATCTCCTAAAATTGGCTATTTGTCATTTCTGCGTTTTATTATTCACATAAAGCCAAACTAAAGTAGTCGTATTTATAGTTACCTAATAAATTCTTCTCAAAGTCAAATCTGCCCTCGCAATAAAAAGCCTATTGATTTTTATACAAGACATAACGACACTTTTATCTTCGGCACAAGAATACGATAAGGGCGAAAATCGCGTGTCTCGATCGTTAGTGCCGTTATCTAGCTACAACAGCCGAACTTATTGGTTACGCACGCAAAACACGGCCATAAATACAATTTGGATAGTTCGAATGCTATTGATGGCTTTCTGAGATGTAGTATGTTTTATATTTCGCTATTTCTTGGTATTTATAGTGTTCAGTGTCGTATATTACTTTTGTTTATGTAAAATAAATCTAAGTATGTTTATAATAGTTAACTTTTTGCCAAAAAATGTTGTTAAATTGGAAATAAGTAAGGGCACCGATTTTGTATAGATTTCAACAAAAAATAAAATAAAAGTTATTTTCTACTTTTTAGAGTGAGGAAGTCGATTCTATTATTAGGCAAAAAGTTATTATTTTCTTATCATTAAGGTTAGATATAATATTATAGATGTGATTAAGCCTAGATTACTTATGTAGTTCGCATCAATGAGCTACATTTTCCCAGAAGCTGTAATTGGCCCTTTGTTGTATCTTTTGGATTTATTCTATCGTCGAAGCTTAAAGCCTTCCATACAAGCAATTTTAATAAGCCTGCAAAAGCCTTTCGTCACATTATTTCAAGTTTTTACTTCTGTTACATTAAGGACCATTAAATAATCCATTAATGTTCAAACCTTAACGTTTAAAGTTATTATTTTATAAAGTTTTTACTCATCTAAACTCATATTAATAAACGAAAGAAAGAAAGAAACATATATATTTGCAACTAATATGCACATACATAAATTCTAAAGAGATAAACTAAATACATTGATAATAAATAGATAAGCACATAATTGGTGCGAAAAGGTTTGAACTCAGCATCGTGCTGGTTGCAGGCAACCAGCGGTGGTTCGTTCGGACCCCTTTTTGACATGAAACTATTAAGACGTCCAGTCACGTGTAAAATTTAATTGTATACGATATGTACAATGTTAATTGTACGCGTTATTAACGTTATTATCATTAGTATTGTATGAATTTGAAAAATATATTTGATTTTAAATGGCAGTTTATGAGGTAGGCTATTTATGTAATATTACGTTACTATACTACGTATGGAGACCGCGGGTCACAAGTTATTTCTCAACATAGATATGTTATTGCGTTATAACATTATATTAACAGGTAAAATAATTGTTTTGATTACAAGAGCAACTATCGATGTGCGACAGTCTCGGCTTCACACATAATATAAACATTGCCATTGAATCTATCTTTCTATTAAAAAAACACATAAAATCTCTACCCATCTACGTTGGATAGTTTCTTTTATGTGTTTTAAGCGACTGTGTTATACTATGTAGTGATAATATTATATGTAGGTGCTTGGGCGTTTGCAGTGAGGGGGTGGAAAGCTATCTCCCTCAGTTCATAACAAACAGTTACTGCTGCGTCGGTTTTGTGGTTGCATGTTCGTCTACAGTCTATGGATCTATTTCTAGACGTGTAGGAATTCTAACCCATCGTATCATGATTGTGGAGCTATATTGTGACGAGCATATGTAATCTTACATGCATATTAAAATATCTTGTGAAAAGTCTCTTTTGAGGTTAGCTAATTATGCAAGGGGCATATTACTGTCCTTTAATTGAGACCATCACTCGAAAATTTAAGAGTAACTGAACCCTATTTTTCACGCTTTGAGTCAAGCTTTCACCGGAGAAGCTATTATCCCCCCCCCTACCCTTATCCAGACAATGCAGTAATATTATAGTATATTCGATGAGTAGGGCCGTCGAAGTCTCTCCCATTCTCTCCGGGTTTTCCCTTTGTGTACCTCTCTTCCCCTCTTACACAGAAAACCATGTAGCATGTACTATGCTCTCCGATCTTATGTCTCCCCTTTCTGTCCTTTCATTAATCCTTCCCTATATCTATGCATTTATTACACGCTGACAGTGCAACAGAGAACCTCAATTGTAGCTGGTGTTCATAGGTTGCACCTAGCCGTTTCATTGAGAGTATCCCAAAGGGGGTTTCGGGCTTACTTACTTTATTCCATCTATCCAATCCCGAGAAAGCTACACCCATTGTGGCAATGAGGTGTATGCATGAGAGGAGTCACTAAGAGTGACATCACGTTTGAGGACACCGGTGCGTTCCAACGGAGATCCCGGAGTCCTTTATTTGTGCAAACGTGGGCCACCGAGGAGGTTTTAGTGGGTAAAAATCCCACATAACTGCGTCTTCTTCCCCTAGAGTCGATGTAGTATCTTTCCGAAGATTTCCTCCTCGTAAAAAAAAAGGTTGCAGTAGTCTGCGGTAATATTAAACTGTTCTAGATCCTTACCGACAACATCCAGGCGTGCTGTAGCCGTGTAGTGAGGGAAGGTGTGCGCGTTCTGGATGACTTCGCAGCTGTAGTTACCACTGAGGTTCGGCGCCACCCGTATTAATACTACGTGCGTTTCGTTTGAATTTAACCTCTGGAACAATGAAATGTGTGCTTAGGTATAGATGACTTTAAGCTCATTCAGAATATGCAAAATATCAAATAAAAAGATACTTAAAAATATTGGACAGTCCATAGAGTTGGAATTTTTAAAACAGCTTTTTTTGCTGATGATATTTTATAGAATTATATTTCAATAGTCAGCTTTTTAGACTTTTTAGACAGTGGACTACTAAAGGCTGCAATTGATGATGATGATGATGATATAGACCATTATCTGCATAACAATATGAAATTGATATGAAATGAACTACGATATTGGATTACATTTGTTGATCTCTAAAAACTCTAACACTAATGATTATTGAGTAACTTCATAAATAACCAAACAATTTAATTGAAACTCACATCGACTTTAATCCCATTTACAGGTAACACTCTAGTAGTAGGGGACTCGAGCGGCGAGTATCTGTAGAACTCCTGTGAGCCCTTGTACCACTTCACCGAGTATATCTCGGTCTCGTGTAGCCGGTACAGGCAGGCCATAGTTACGTTCCTTCCCCGTTGTACGACTCGTGGAGAAATGTGGAGTTCCGTGGTACGGAGGCCGCCGGCTTCTGTGGATGAAGATTCGTTTTTAGAATTGTATAGCGACTTTAAAAGCGAGTGTGATTGGAAACATTTTTCAGTGTAAAATTAAGTTTGTGCTGTATTTTCTGTCTCTAACGGTATTACTATCCTCCGCGGCTTTACTATAATTCTAGAATCATAATATATATGTTTTTAAATTTTTAAGTTTAGTTAAATTAATGTAATTGTAATTTTAATTGCAACAAGACCATCACCCATTTTAAATCTTAGTATTACTATGTGGATAATATTGTTGGTTATACAATTGTATTCCCAAACGGTCGTGACCTATCGAAAATGGTAATAATAAATCATTATAGAGATGTAATTAATTTGTGCTGTTAAATAGTGGAAATGAATTTTAATTCGTTTCATTTGTGTTTATAATTACTGTGCTATTATGGTTACAATAATTGTGTACTATTTTTATCAAAATATATTTTAATTATTGTGAAGGTTATTGTTATTATATTCTTTTTTATTATCATTGTGTACTATGGTCTATTTTTCTATTAATAATTATAATTGATTTTTTAATTAATATAGTACGGTATATCGATTTCAGAAAATATAATAGTGAATTTCCTTTTCTCGATTCAATTTCAACAAAAAACATATTGAATGTTTAGTAATAACATCCAAATACTATCAATTACCAATATTGAATGTTAAATAATAAAATTCAAATTCTATCAATTACAAAATATTTTGAAATAAAAATTTTATCAACGGAGTAATAAATGCCACAAAATGCGCCAGCAAAAATGCCATGAAATAGTAAAAAAGTTCCACACAGCCACGTCACAAGATAAGCCATTTGACGTCCAACAATAAAATCCGATGTTTGATTTGAAATACACTGAATCCACTCCGAGGTTAGACATTTGGCAGAGTGGAATCCATCTTCGAAGTCCTCAAACTTCATGTCCAAATACATTGGTATCATGCCAGCGATACTCCAATGTATCGATAAAATTGTTCCCAACTTCAAAGTTATTTAGGTCGCAACTTCAAGCATTAGTAAAGTTGGGGAAATGTAAATAATGTGATATTGATGTAAAATTTTATTTTCGAAGTTTTGTGACACATGAATTAGACGGGTTTTGAATGGTGAATAAGAATATAATATAATTTCGTTCAAACATTCAAAAAAGCTTTGCTGTATTGTATACATATTGGTAATATCTTGGTTGGCTCGTTTAACTGTGGTTCTACTGGTTATACTTTGACACAGATAAACAGCTCAAAAGTTTACACACTGTTTTTGAGATATTGATTCTCAATTTCTCAAAAACAGTGATATTTTCGTATGACAAATGATAGGGACACCCTGTATAGTACAGGAATCACAAGTAAATCCGTCACCCAAATTCCACGAATCTGTAATCCTTCTCAAATTTAGGCAACCTCTTAATCTCACCATAAACTGGATTATTGATTTAACAAAAGAACCGATTTCAAAGGATTTTGGAGGCTCTTCCCCGAAATGTCGGCCTACCCACTTCCGCTAATTAATCTTATACAAATCTTGTTAAGTCTCTGACTGCGATTCCGTTGTATTGATTGAAAGTTTATTACCAGCGTCACAACCTTGGTGGGGTTTTTCCTTCACAATTACTGATTACAGTACACGCTTTACTTAGGTTTCACACGATTGAAATTGTAAAGAATAAAGTGGTCTTCCTATATGTGTCATGAGAGGTGAAAAAGGGTCATACTGCAGTATAAAACCTTCAACAATAAAAGAGTGGGAGCCGAGCATTGCACGATTGGACAATCTCGCACCGGTATAACATACCCCCAGCAGAACACTGGCGTAATGCAGTATAGCACTGTGTTCCGTACGGTGCCCGGAGGCCTGTATTCCCATTCATCTACCCTGTTCTCCTCTCCAAACTTCCTATCATTAATCTTCTCCTTATCCCCTCCACTTCCTTCAAACCGGCAAGGCAACTGCGACATTTTGATGTAGTAGATATTCATGGGCTGTGGTCAGTCACTTAACATCAGGTGAACCGCATGCATGCCTTCTATAACATAAAAAAGGTTTTTTTTGTCTTTCCTTCTTTACAGTTTTATTTCCCACCAATCTCATGTGAGAGAGCTTAGTGCTTTGCCCAATTCATACTAAATCAATACTTACTTCACTTGTTTTACCATAAAAATAAAAAGAGGCAACTTTTTTGCAATTTCATAAAAACGAGGATTATACTTAACTTCGAAACTTTTCGTATAGCGTAGCTTTACTTTACTTCGTTTTGCTTCAGGCATGTCTCGAGAATGATTTTATGCGGGTACAATTATAATTAACGTTTTTGTTTAAATATGCTAGTGGCGCCGTATATTGTTAATGAAAAGGTGATAATACCTTTTTACGGATTACGAAATGTATGAATACAAGATTATGTATTTTCAAGAAAAAATATACAATTCACGAGACGTGGTTATATCACGAATTATTGTGTTACCCTAAAGTGAATATTTTACATCTGCTCGTAAGTCTATCAACATGTTTTTACTGATAAAAAGTGAAAATCTTTTATTTTCAAACTATCTTTGTAATTACTTTCTATGCTAAGAAGTGAAGTATGAAAAAAAATATTCCATCCAGCGGTTTGAGCTGTGCGTTGATAAATCACTTTGTCCATCAGTCACCTTTGAGTTTTATATATACAATTTATATTTATTTCATTTTTATTATTATTAAGTCCAAAAAACTGGTTGCAGATGTTTGCAATCTATACTTGTAACTATTTGGTAACATTAATTTCAACCATAACCTCCTAGATATAGACACAGCATGCGTTTATACATACATAATTGGGATACCTTAATTTTGTTTCTTATTTAGTATACATTTTGGAATACGTATAATTTTCATATAACAATAAAATTGCCTAAGGAAATGATCGATTCGGTGGCCGTAGAAACAATTGGATCTTCCGGCGTGTCCCATATTATATGCAAACCGTTTATCATTGATAGCTTCAAGTCTTTATCTTGTTAAAATTATGGAATAATTATTTAAATGCTAAGAATTCTTTTATCATGTTAGTACGTAAGAAGGAATTGAAATATTTTTATTGTTTTAATTTTAAGCAATTTTTTTTTGATCTGACACCCTAATTATCAGAGCCTTTGTTTTATCTATACATTTTGCAGTACTTTTTTACATAAAAAGTAGTATTATAGGGCATATTATATTAGTTTTCTAATATAATTGCAAAATTTTTAATTCAACTTGTAAAAAACTGATAACGAACTGACTAGAATAACAGGGTACTTTCAATCTCGTAGTTTTCCTCTTTAAAAAAGTTTTTTAAGATGTAGCAGGCAATAAAAAATGACATAAAATCTATATTGAACATCGAGCCTAATATTAGAAAATACATAATTGCGTCCATCTCAAACAATAAATCACAATAAATCCAAGGATGACCAATAACTCGACAATGCCGAGTGTATCCAATATAGTCTCTTATTGCGAACACCTGCCACACTGCGAGTAATATTTCTCTGTCTCTATTTTATATTTTCTTGTTTTTGTCGTGTGTTTCAAGTGTAAGGCGATAAGTAATTAATCTATACATATAATAAAATTCGAAGACTAGCCGTGTCTGTACATTTAATATTTTTAAGAAAAAAATGGTGTTTCTTATTTAATTTATGATTCTAAAGTCAAAACAATGATTTTTAGAATTTTTGTCTGCTTGTCTGTTTATCTGTTTGTCTGTTTGTCGGGCGTTTGTACGCACTGAACTCCGAAACGGCTTAACCGATTCGAACGCGGTTTTCGATTATGTATTACGACAAGACTGAAGGTTTTAGTGTTTGTTTCATTCAAATCGGTTAACGAATAAAAAAGATATGACCGTTCAAAGTGATCCATTAAAACACATCATCAATGCGCGTAGGCACTCAAATAATAAATCACAATAAATCCAAGGATGACCAATAACTCGACAATGCCGAGTGTATCCAATATAGTCTCTTATTGCGAACACCTGCCACACTCCGAGTAATATTTCTCTGTCTCGATTTTATATTTTCTTGTTTTTGTCGTGTGTTTCAAGTGTAAAGCGATAATTAACATAGTCAATAATTATTGAAACCTACTATAATATTTTAAAATTGTAAAAAAATATGGATACCTACGATTATTTTTACAGTATTTCATTTAACTTTGGGGTATTTTTCAATTTCTAAATCAAGACAAGTGCCTACTTCTAATGTGAGCCTTTATTTACTGAGACGGTTTTTTGCCCTGACACGATAATCTTGATCGAAGGTTATAACCATTAACCAACGTTGTATTGTTAAAGACTGAAGTTTGATCCACTCTTGCTCTGTAAAAATTTAAATAGTAAATTTGAAGTGCAAAAGGTACTACCATTGTCCACATTTATTTTATTTTATTTATTTTCTGTACTATTCCATAATACCAGATTAAATTATATTTTCAAATAGAAAAGTTCAACTTCAATATAACGTGTAAAAATAGAAATAAATAATTGTTCACTAAACTATAGCTACACCTACGCCCGAAACGAGAATATCGTGTAATTAAATCTTGTTTCACGCCTCTTCTTATTTTGTATTAGCTCTACACACAATTCTTATTTTCTCTAAGCTTAGCAAGGTCGTAAGCCTGATTAATAGGTATTTCGTTAGCTTAGACCCTAAATTATAGGTTTATTTTTTTTTATTTTCAATTAGTCCAAAATTCCTCATTAATCTACCATATTTTTAACTGGTTGAAACAATCAAGAAACGACGACAATTTGTTCCAAATTCAAAATATATGCTGCCATTTTGTAAATTTCGTTTTGGATTAAATGAATATTCCAAATTCAAAAGATTCTAGAACGTTATAAAATGTCCTGGCCGAACTCGTAAACGCGCTTGACTTGACCACGTCTGTAGGAGTCGGATAGTTATATCTTCCGAGAATAATTCAACCATTCTTATTGGTTTATACGTTTTATTGTGTCTCTTAGTCCGTCACTCTATTGGTGTATTGTTAGAAGGGCAAAATAGAGCTTATTTCAGATTGTATATTATGTGACTTTGTATTGCCACATTTATTGTTAAGATTAGCTTCGCCAGACAATTTCTTTAGGAAAACTCGTAAAAAATATGCGTATTAATTTTTTCATTTATTTCTTTCAATATTTTGTAGACTATAACGTACAAAGATAAAAATACTTTAAATAAATCGCTCCGTGCTCTCCGTGCTTCACGTATAGGGTGCAAACTTGTGTAATGGTTCTGCGGTTCGCGTAGAGGATCCGAGTTTCTCGTAGAGGTTGAGAGGTTTGCGTAGGCGATCCCAACTTTGCGTAGCAGATCCGAACTTCGCGTAGACGATTCGAACTACGCATAGCCGCACTGGGCTATAGATACAAAGATTGATTCATGAACACATTGATTTGCCTTCTGCATTCCCACAAAAAACTACATGTTTTTGAAGGATACAATAATTTCCATTGCATGCTATATTTACCATAATTTCGAATACAACGCCTCAAAATATTCAAACAACCTTTATTAAATACCCAAACTAAGCTTAGACAAAGCACTATAGATAAAATGTTTGGGCCTAGACCAAACTAGTTTACCTGGGAAGGCTTGTATCGAACACAAATTCAAATTTGCCTAACATGCCTTTTAGAACTTTGCCGGCCATCGAATAATTCTATTAACTTTTGTAATTGCAAAAGGAAGTTGAGAGGTGCATTATCTGTACATAATATTGAAACTTTTCAGGACCTTAGTCTACTGAATTTTCAATTTATTAATTTGTTATTGGTACAATTTTTGTGTCAACGGCGAACGGAAAATTTAAATATTTACGTTCTAGATGTGCTCCACGATTTTTTTAATCCATCTCTTTATTTCAGTTAGATAAATACTTTTCCGTTTGATATATTATTAATGTTAATAGTACTTTCTAAGTATTTCATGTTTAAACATGTTTTAAAAACATTGTATTGTTGCTTCTTGATGGCATTGTACATAATTACTATTTAGAGAAAAACACATACTCTACTGTATTAGTATGTATTTTGAAATTACAATACTATTCACGACCGGTTTCAAACATCATCGTCTACTTGATGATGATATTCAAAACGTGTTTTTCTAACGACCGTTTTCAATAATGTATCAAAGATTATGGATAGATTGTAATCTCAGGTTAAATGACATGTGATCGCCAAAAGTCATAATAAAGGCTATCCGTCGATAGCGTATTGAAATCAAAGTAAGTGCAAATAGATATATTTGTCTGACTTTAGTAAGCAAAACAAAGGATAGATAGAATATTGTAAACGGCCGTAAATGTGTTTTTAACTAAACAGAAAATCCTATAAAAATGTAGTTGCAGTATCTGGGCGCTTTGGTATCGATTGCGACTTGGTGATCGAACGTCTTATTGACGTCACGAGCTCACAACCCAGCTACCCTCATTTTGCTAATAGTCATTACGACTAGCTGTGATTTGTTATTACCTCACAGTTCTGTGGAATACAGTACATTTTTATTATTTTTAACATAAGTGTACATACTTGTAGTTTCGTGAATAAATGCGTTTTAATTATCACTCGTATTCCATAAAAAATATAGATACATAAATTAATAAATGAATCTGGGACATTTAACACAACGCCATTAGTCCCAAAATAATTTAATTTTAAAAAAATAACGTTTTTTACCTATTCATTTATGATCAATTTCACTACGTTTTAATAAATCAACTATATCGAGATAAAATACAAAAAAAGAATTAAATATCCCTCAAATTAAATGTACATTTATAGAGTAGACTGCAGGAAAAGTGTAGTAGCGATTAGAAAAGCAAATAAAGAAACAAATTCATATTAAAGGTATATCTTAAGTAAAACTATATTATATTGCACACCAATGTATTTATAACATATTCCTCATTCAAGAAGTACTTTTATACAATAAACTACACCAAAGGTGTATTTGCTATAACATTTAGTTAAAACGTCAGCTTCGCGGAAAGCTGTCACCGGATAAAACTAATATTGAGTGCGGCAGTCACGCGAAAAATAAATTCACTAACAACGAGAGATATATATTCTTTGCTAGGTTTATTTTGACCTGGAATTAAATGCTGAAACTTGATATTTAGTTTGAAAAAAAATAATGTTTTTTACTTACTTATTTATTATTTTGGATTGGATTTTTTAATTTATAATAATTAATTTATGATCAATTTCACTTCATTTCAATCAATCAATTATCTCGAGAAAAAATAAAAAAAAAAACAATTAAATATCCTCGAAATTAATGTACATTTATAGATTAGACTGCAGGAAAAGTGCAGTAGAAATTAGACAAACAAATAAAGAAACAAATTCATATTAAAGGTATATCTATACATATAATAAAATCGTAGACTAGCCGTGTCTGTACATTTAATATTTTCAAGAAAAAATTTGTGTTTCGTGTTGCATTTGTGATTCTAAACCCAAAACAATGATTTTTAGAAT
>LQNK01000138.1:24489-76876 GCA_001586405.1 Phoebis sennae
TGCGGAATAACACAGGTAAGGGAAGACCGCAGGGTTCGGAAGGGTTTTCTCCAACTTTCCATAATCTTACCCCGCGTATAATTATAATTGTGAATATTTGTTTCTCAATTTAACAAAATTAATTATTAAATATATGCTCCGCTTAGTTATGATAAAAAGTAGGCTGTAAGTGAATTTATGAAAATATATAATAAGTTGGTTACGTATATTCAAGTAAATGATGAAGGAATATACCATACTTGCATATTTATTCATAGACAAGCTGCTACTCGCGGCGTTGCTCTAGTAATACATAACATAATGCTTAAATATTAATAGAAAAATGATACTGTTCTTGAATTTAGCGCGTTCGAACAAACTCTTCAACTTTTATAGTTTTTTATGATGTGGCACGCAAACGGAGCATGCTGACGTTAAGTGATGTTAAGTGACTGACCGCAACTTATGAACATTTACAACATTAAAGTGTCGCAGATGCTTTGCCGGCTTAAAGAAAAATGAGAGTATAGGAGAGGATTAATTAAGGCAAGTTGAAAGAGGAATGGAACACTATGGGAAAGGAATGAAGTGGGAATACGAGTAAAAACAAAAAGATTTTTAATTATTATTGGTATAATTTAAATTAGATCCTCTTTAATCGTGCTTTACCTGATAACTCGTGATTATTTTCAGCTGATTATATTTAAAAACCGCCCATCAACTGATAATTACGGTTATGTTAACCAATAAATGCGATTTAATATCATTGTGGCCATTGAATTTTCAATAATAGGTGTTCGCTTGCATTTTAACGGTGTAGTAATGATCAGGATTGTTCAAACCCGCTATAACGTCGGTCTGATCACAACAATGTGTTCAATTTACGGACTTTGCTATTTGTAATAGCGCTATTGTTTCTATATGACACAGATAATGCAATGATTCATGATCGATGATTGTTTGAATTTTGTTTTGAATTCATTTGACTGCTCGGTTGGCGCAGTGGATACGTCAGTGTCTATTGCGCCGGAGGGTGTGGGTTCGATTCCCACTAGTAGAAAATTATGATGTGATGAACATTGTAATTTTCTACTGTCTGGGTGTTAATATCTATAGTATGTATGTATTTACAAAAAAAAAAAGTATGTTTAAGTATGTCTATCAGTTATCTAGTTTCCATAGTACAAGCTTTGCTTAGTTTGGGACTAGATGGCGTTGTGTTAAATGTCCGAGCATATTTATTTATTTATTTATTTATTTTACCATAAAACTCGTGTACCTCACTTTTTGATACGATTTGATGACTCGATTGGCGCATTCGATTCCCACGAGTAGAATTAGAATGTGATGAACATTGTTAATTTCTTCTGGGTTTTAATTTATCTATAGTATGTTTGTATTTCCAAAAAAAGTATGTTTAAGTATGTCTGTTAGCTGTCTCGTCTATCAGCTATCTAGTTCCCATAGTGCAACCTACCCTACCTACTTTATAAATTGATATTTAATTTTCAATGGTATAGTTCATTGAATTCATATTTTTAATGTATGTATATCATTATTCTTGTATGTATATTAATTTGTGTGGTTTGATCTAAGACTATAATTTGTACTTTGGAAAAAAGTAAAAAATCAGTCTCATTTCTGGTATGAAAGCCTCAAAAAATATCCATAAACATTTATCAATATAATATTTCTAGCTTATAAATAAAAAATATACCGTACAAATACATTCTTCATCATAATCATCCTTTGACAAGACGTGTTCGAGCGAAATCTTTTTTATAAAATCCTTCAAAGAAGCCTTAATAAAAATGGCGAGTCAACATCAATTTACTTAGTAATTTCCCAATACCGCTTTAATAAATTCTGATTATATAGGATATTGGTTAAATTAAGTCGAAATCAGACGCGACGCGATCAAGGTAAGCCTGATTGGATGAAATTTAACGTAAGATTTATAATCTTTAAATAATCCGGGAAAATGATGAGTCATGATTGTGATGTGATTCGGTTTCTTCTCTTTTTGTATGTATAGTTATAATGAGGTCAAATTATATACTACATTATAAATTGTAGACTATGTGTTATGATAATGTTAATGCTATTTTATAATGTTACTCTAAAATTTCCTTCTTTACATTTAGTTCTTTTAGCGTAAAATCCTTTCATATTTTATTCAAGCAACATTAAACAAAGTCATAAAAAATTTTACTCTTTGGGTTATCTTCATGTATATTCTATATATCCTTATGTATATAATATAGAGATATTATTGTGTAATTTCATCGAAATTTGTTTATTAGTTTTTGCGTGAAGAATCACAAACACACATACTTTAACTTATCTTCACACTTCTAATATTAGTAGAATATTCTTAAAATTCCCGGAAACTGAAGTAGGTTACGTAACAGAGATATCAAATGACGTATTTCTAGGCAGTGTCCTAGCTACAAAGGGAATTATTTGCTTATTACTATCTCCCCTGGACTTAAATACCTTTAATAAACTTCCAGACCATCTTAAATCCTTTTAAAAATAACCTGAACTCACGGCTGATTAACAATATGTTTAGGCTTAATGACTATTGAATAATTTATGAAATAATAATTATAATTGTCATAATAATGTAATTGACATAGATATAGGAATATTATATTATAATTATGGTGACATTGATTGTAAAATTATACACTGCTTCGTTAAAATAACTTACATGGAGCTTATGCTTATAATAATATCAGCTCTACGACCACATTCGAGCGATTAGTACTTTACTGGAAGAAATAGGACCTAGTGATAAGGTCACTTAGTTTTACAACTAATCTAAACTAATATTACAAAGAGGAAAACTTTGTTTGTAAATAGGCTCAAAAACGAATGGACTGATTTTAAAAATTATTTCACCTTTCAAAAGCTACATTATCCACGAGTAACATAGGCTATATTATAAGTATTATAACAGGCTACTGGAGCGAAGCTGTGCAAAACAGCTAGTAATTTATATAATTCGCTCTGTTATCATAGTGGAGGAAATAAAGAGTTCTATAAAAACATTCTGGTGCATCGTTGTCCACAAACAAAATAATGAAGTCGACGTTATTCGATTACACCACTTTTAACGGCTAATAGAAATCGACGGAGAGAATTGAGTGCTCATAAAACCCCTCACTGAATCATATTTCCTACATAATACGTAATAAAAGATTTGATCACATTCGAGAAATTGCTTGAATACGGCAGGTAATTTATTTTTGACATATCAGTAAGAGATTATGTTTATGAAGTATGAAATTATTTTTCGTTGGAATATTCTTCCAAGGCTCAAAGCCATTTAAAGTGTAACGTGTGATTTTCTGTTCAAAAGAGCTTCAAACGTTTTGAATATCATTCAATTAGTAGGTAGTTAAATCTTCTTTTTTAAATTGACACATCGGTATCCCTATGTATACTAAAATCGGTACATATCTATTTATAATGATATCTGCTCCGTCCATCTTCACATTATCATGATATTACGGTGTCGGCTATATTTACTTCGTTAATACAATATATTGTGATGTTTGATTTTAGAGAAGAGAGAGGATCTATATCTATACTAATATTATAAAGCTGAAGAGTTTGTTTGTTTGTTTGTTTGAACGCGCTAATCTCAGAAACTACTGGTCCGATTTGAAAAATTCTTTTAGTGTTAGATAGCCCATTACGGAGGAAGGCTATAATATATAGGCTATAGCCTATACTATATCATCCCGATATTCCCACGGGAGCGAAGCCCTGGTGCGCAGCTAGTAATTAATAAATACCTAGTCTTTTGACCAGGGTCTAAATTTTCTCAAGTATATTCTATAGAACTTTCAAATTCACTTTTTCCTCCCACCATTTATCCAAAAATGTAATCTAAATCAGTTTAAATATAGCTAAGAATGTCAAATATCAAGCATACAGGAAAAAACCTTTGAAAGATTCCCAAACTGTTATTATATTTGTTTGCTCCAACATTACGTAAATATTTATACGAAGATCAAAACGTGATTGAGAAAATATCTAAACACCGCGTTACGATGAGGATATATTATATATCTGAAGTTAATCGCAATTTTGCTTAAAGGAATTAATATTTAATCAATAGTCCCACGATATATTTGAGTTCTAAAAGTGAAGACCTCAATATGAGTATGGGATATGTTTTACATGCGTTTTATTGATCGATTTTTGACTGAGAAAAGGGAAGTCTTACACCCGTATTCTAAGAAGTTAGCTTAATACTCCTCAACTCAACCACGGTTAAGGTCACGTCAAATATGCCGTTGAGAAATATTATTCGGTATTCTAAGTTATAAGCTTGACTAACTGCCGTATCCACCAAAGAGGCCGAATAGTGACTCAGGTTGAGTGGAGTCGAGGAATGCTTAAGGTACTTATTAGAATACGGGTGTTAGAGTCAAGGTGACCCAACGAGTGTATGCTTGTATTTTTAAGTTGTCCGACGATACCTGTAGTATCGTTAAGCCGATCGTAATAAAATTTTTTTTGGACAATAGAAAATCTTAAGTTTAGATGAGCGAAATTGGTGGGGAGGAACGAAGATGGGGGGTCAAATGCATAACAGAGGTTAAAAAGGTTACTTGCACAGAAAATCCGCGGAGTTACAGTTAACAATTTAAAAAGTAAACTTCATCTATGCAGTATACTTCAGAGTATTATAAACAACGTATTCTTCTTCAATCATATTTATATTTGCGTTACGAACTTTTGATTATCTCATATTATTAAATCAATAAAGACTCAATGCAATTTATAACTTATGCCTCATTGAATAAGACTCGAAACGCATTGCACGTAGATATTCGTGTAATAATGCAAGCAATTGATAAATATTTTATTATGTTTGTGTGTTCACTTTGTAGACATTATCAGAACGAGTAAATAAATACGTCTGGTAGATTCTTAGACTTGATTGTAATCCTTATATGCTAGATAAGTATAATCGACGATTTGTGTACAAATTTTCAAGTACCATTCAGAATCGAATTGTACTCATGCGTGTTTTTACGCATCATTAATTATATTTTCGATATAACTATCGTATGTAGGAATATAAAAGTTACTATAAATATCGAGACCAAAGATAGGTTTTATTGATTATTTATGTAAACGTGGATATTTTCTTATACAAATTAGATCATATGCCTAAGTGTCACATTATATGCACAAATGTGACAGTAAGTTCATTATTCATCATTTAATTTCAAAAGTTTTTGTACGCCATAATTCTTATTTATATGATGTTTTCAGCACGAAATATGATAGACCATATAGCTTTACTAACGAGTAATCATTACGCAAAGTATAGGCATTTGTAATAAAAATTCACAGGAACGGAGCTTTAATTTAGAAAAATGCATGTGAAGATTGAAAAAGCTAGTACCTAGCCATGAATAAACAATTGTTTCAATGAGTTTGAATTTGCACAAAATAATCCTAAAGGTACTTTTCAACGCGATAAAAACAAGCACATTGTTAACTCGACAATTTTTAGTCCAACCTTTAAAGTCGAAATATCAACTGCGAAACAAACCGGCTTTACAAAAAGTAATTTTGCATCCAATATCCTCGCCATGCTATAGGGCAACTTTACCACAAAGGGTGGAAAATTCAACCCGAAAAACCCATTGTCAAACACACTATAGCACACGTATGACGGCCGGTCATTTCTGCCACTGCGTATTTACCTGCGATTGAATTTATCGAGGCCTCCGTATTTTATATTGGCTGGACTGTATTCGGTTCAACAAATTCACTGTCATACATTTTGATTTTTTATAGAAATTCTTTGTATTCTAAGTTTGATGAAAAAAAATTCTTTGTGATCTGAGATTGAAATAGAAATGCATAGATGATAAATAAATTAAACTGTAAACTATCATAGACACCCGTTTAAGGGTTGTAACATAACTATAATTCGGGATATGCTGTACCAATTCGGCAGACAATACGTAGGGAGATAGCTTAGGACCATGAAAAGAACACAGGATACTTTTTATTCCCGAAATCCATCTAAATACGCAAGGCATAGCTAGTTCTTTAAATTAAGGGTTTTATTTTTGTTTTTTTTGCGGTTCCTCTATGCAAATGCTAATAGTGATATGCAATTAAAAGTTAACTAATTTCTACGTCATAACATAATCAATACGAGGAAGAAGGAACGGAAGGAAAGGAAGGAATTTTGGACCTACACAAAAAACTTCAATTCGTCGATATCCCTCCTTATTTACCTCACCAAACTTAAATACCAAGCTTTTATCCACCTGCGTACATACTACACAAAAGACATACGATTAAGAACTTCTAGACCCGGTTTTTTGTTGTAAATAATACGGCCAAAGTTATTTAATAAGTATCTTTAAACAATTCTAAAAAACAATTTAGTGAAAAACTGGTAACCAGTCATATTCAATATACTCCAAAAAGTTTCAGTAGATATGCGGTTATATGTAAACTTATATACACAAATCAGTCGTAGATGAATAATAAAGATGCTTTTATCTCGGCCTATACAGATGAAATAGCGAGCGAATAAAGTCTTGCTTCTCGCCCACACTCCATATAAATCGTTAGGGAGTTCTTACATGATAAGACAGGCTTAACTGCAGAATTAAGGGACGCCTTTCATCAAAACTTACAGCTCGGATCTGCACGATAATACAAATTTTATCCGGTAATAACAGCGAGGGTAGATTAACTACTACTAGGTTAGAATACGCTAACATTTATATTAATATATTCAGCAAATCTAGAAGTCACACATGAAAACTCTCAAATGCAGATCTCTATATAATAACTTACCAAAATACTAATTTAGCTAGGAATACAAACTCTAAATGAATGTTTACATAACTGCAGTGCTGAATTTAATGTTGTATTCGTCTAGTTGGATGAAATCACAGGTCAAAGCTAGGCACAAGGGCTGCTAAGATTTGCAAAATTTCAGACAAATTGTATACTCATAACATAGCGAGTTTTTTACTTACTTTTAAAGATTTTAGAGTGTTATGTCCCAAGAGTATTAATAAAAGACTCAAATATGAGTAAGCAGGCACACAACTCAACGGGTATGTCCGCACGCCAGATGACAGGTGTGACGTGTCAGAAATCACGCTGTAGCGCCCCACCATATGACAAGACAAGACAAAAATAATTTATTTAACTCTACAAAACACACACCATGACAATAAAAAAGAAATTACAAATTAAAGTGAATAAAATATGCATGTAACGTTTATGTTCCACGACTGTGCAGTTGCGGCATAAATGTTATATTATCATTGCATATGATGCGCCGAGATGGTTTCCATCCTTACGCTCTTGACACCCCTCCCGTCCGTACAAATCGTTTCATCTTTCTTAATTTGGACTTGTAAGGAATGGAACCGTCTCCCACGCTCCATCTTTCCAAGTAATTACGATTTGGAGAAGTTTAAACCAAATGTGAATAGGCTTTTACTAGACAAGCATGAACCATCCCAAACCGCGTTTCGCTATCCATCAGGCGAAATAGCGTACAAATGTTTGCCTACTTTTGCCTGCCTAAATATCACGAATACCTCACGGAGTATGGATATAAAAAATTAACCATCAGAATGGATCAAATAAGACTGACGCTTGTAAGACCCTATCCAATAGACCTACACTCACATTCAGCTAACCGCACCAAAACACCAATCTCGCTAAGAACACAAGATGGATGTTTACACTGCAGTCTGACTGTTAACTAACATGAAGTTAGCGCAAGTTGGCCGCTCGCGTTCGTCACTAACGCAACTTGGGTATAACTTCACGCAACAAATGTATAGGACTGAGTTTGCTGTACTATTTACGCCGATAGTCATAATCGCAATATTGCAAAATTTAACTATGGAAACATACTAAGATTGGTAAGATTACATCATAAGGTACTATTTATATCGATCTACAAGCTCATTTGCGAAATCTAGTAAAGGAGGATTGTCTTTCAAGATTGTAATAAATCCGTTTCAAACAGCGTATAAATCAAACAAAGGGACAAGACATCTAACAGACCTACATTCCCATGCACCTAACCGCACCGAAACACCAATCTCGCTAAGAACACAAGATGGATGTTTACACTGCAGACTAACTGTTAACTAACATGAAGTTAGCACAAGTTGGCCGCAAGCGTTCGTCACTAACGCAACTTGGGTATAACTTCACGCACTAACTCCTAGCGAGTTAGGGCGTTAAATAATTTAAATGGTGGATTACGGAGTTGGACGTTTAATTATGGACATTTCGTCTCAAAGCTAAACGCTCTGAGAATTGTCTACGGGTAGAAATTAATGGTGTCCATCCATTCACATGCTATCTAAGCAAACTAGCAAAGTTTGTGCCATGAAAACTAAACAACAGATAAACATAGTACTTTTTGTTTGTGAAAACATATATGTTAATAAATAGCAGAATGGTTGTACCATAGTTCGTATCCTTTCAAAAAAAAGAGGTCGTTCTCAAATCGACCTGTTTTATTATTACCCTATATTTCTGCCATTTATGGACCGATTTATAAATTACTTTTTGCAATCGAAAGAGCAGAATTTCTATGTGGTAAAGAATATAAATTTGGTTAAATTCTGATCATCCATGTAGGAGATATTCCAGGGAACTCCTCGAAAATCAATTGTGACTACATCTGATGTGAAGGGTTAGTAGGTCACAAAAAAATAAAAATGATAAATTTTTGCAAAAAAATAGAACCGACTTCCTCACATTAAAAAGTAGAAAATAACTTTTATTTTAATTTTGAAATCTATTCAAAGTCGGTGCAAAGTTTTGTTAAATTGAAAATAGGTAAAGGCACAGTAGAGGCACAAAATTATTATATAAATATGGCAACTATCTCAAACAAAACCAAAATATTGTAATATTAAAAATGGCGTATCAAAAAAAAGAATATCAGAAAGAAAGAAAAACATTTATTAAATACTTTCATTCAAATTACGGTGCAATTAAAATCAATTCTCTCTACTATTGTACTTTAATACAATGCATAAAACTATTTTATTTCAGAATTGAAGGACTCACAAGGAAACTTCAATGAATGTACTAAGAATATAGAATGGCTCCAATGTAATAATAGACCGATGCCGACATAACCTCATTTAACTGTTCTCTGACTTTAATAAAAGGATCTATCTATTTTTATAACGTTAGATAAAAGGAACCTATGAAATAAAGATTGAAAGAGACTTTTTAATAACACACAAGCTATGAAAAACTATCGTCAAAATATGTCTAAAAAAACTAAAGAATGAATGAATAAACGCTTTATTTCGCACCAAAACTTAAAGCTTACAACAGGATAAGGAAAAAGGTACAGTACAAAATAGGTGGCTTTATCGTTAAAGAGCGATCGCTTCCAGACAACCCGTGATTAACAAAAAAGATACTAATTAAAGTGATACCTAAACACATCATTATATCCTAATACTAATAGGAATATAGATAAAACTGAACTATAGTTTTTATTAAATAATATTTAAAGCCTACATTGTGTTATTTTGAATCCTTACAATAGTTTAATTTTTTTTTTTACTTTTTTTAATTAGTACAATAGGGTAGGATTATATTAAGGACTAGCTTTCCGCCCGCGGCTTCGCTTGCGTGGACCCGGCAATTCGAATTTTTCTCGCCGTAAAAACCATGCTTGAACTTCAACGAACATTTAAAAAAAAGAATTGTCCAAATTGGCCCAGTCGTTGTTGAGTTATGCGCTTACCAACACATTTTGCGATTCATTTTTATATATAAGATACTATACAAGTAATGGCTTCATGACTATAACGATTTAAGGGCCACATAACCTCTTATTAATTTAAAAAAAATATAAAATATTAGACGTTCTACGAAATATTCTCAATTGTATCTTTAATACATATGAGGTGAAGCCTTAACCCAGAGCTCAAATATGCAAAGCGTTGTAGATTAGAAGCCTTGTTCGTAAATAAAAAGCCTGACCCATACTAGTAAAGTAGTTTTTTACTACCACTGTATAATGGGCGGAAAGAATCTTGACAATTTTTTTTCTACTTTAATGGTAGAATTATGATACTGTTTAATATTAAAAAAATACATTTTAAAGGATTTCAAAGAATCTCTCTACAAAATTTCATCCAAATCGGTCGAGTAGTTTCGGAGTCTATTCAATACAAATAAATATTTCCTCATTATAATATTAGTATAGACAAGCTATATTTTAGTTTAATATACAATTATTATAATAATACGCCTAACACATCCCGAGCCCAATTATATGTAAGGTGTGGCCTTAACCCTCGCATTAAATATGCAAAGTGTTTCAGATTAGCAGCGTTGTTCATATATGAAGTGACCTGTACCACCGTATAGTACGCGGCAGTAATCTTGGCAAATGTTTCAGTTATATTTTTGGTACTTTAATGCATTTTTTTGATCAAAACTCATATGATAATTCGTCATATAAGATATTCAAGTGGCGGTTTTATGACTTCAAACCAATTTACTGGTGAAAGTTCTTTTCAACCGACTTTCAAAAAAGGAGGACGTTCAATTCTTATTTTATGTATGTAACCGCATATCTCCGCCATTTATGGATTTGGAAATTTCTTGTTGTATTAGAAAGATTACTGTCAGTGTGGTCCCATAGAAATTTGGTTAAAGTCTGATCATCCATGTGGAAGATATTCCAGGGAACTCCGAACAGAATTAGCTCTGCGGTTAAGTTTTAATGATGTATTATACTCTAACTCTGAGACTGAATTTTTTATGGAACATGAAATCATTTTAATAGGATTAATTAATTATTAATTATCTTCTCCAAGCGCGATGCGGTAATTGATCCTGTTACGTTGCAACACGCCCAGCTGTTACTTTGTGAGTTCATGTCCAATTAAAATCATAATAATTGAACTTTTTCATCATTTTTACATTATTTTCTATATGTTCTGCCCTATATATGAAAGACCTTAACAGTCTTACTACAAAAACTTATTGAGACATTGATTTAACACCTGTTTAGTACAACATTGTCTAAAAATTTCAATACGAGTTTAGCAATGGTTAAGCTTGTCATGTGTTTTACTTTAGACAGTGTCTAAGCAGCGTCTATCTCTTAACTATAACCTTTTATAGTAACGGTTTATAGACAGTTGCTGAACCGCTTTTTTACCTTTTTATAGTAAGACTGTACAATAACTTTTTTAAAGAACCCTTACTACAAAAGGTTGTTTATTCATGTCTAAAATATAAGACCGTATCAGTCTTAGTACAAAAACTTATTTAGACATTGATTTAACACCTGTTTAGTAAAACATTGTCTAATAATTAAAACATGTATCTAACAATGGTTTAAGCTTGTTTGACGTTTAGACAGTGTCTAAGCAGCGTCTATCACTAAACAACCTTTTAACCGACTTTCACAAAAAAAAGGAGGTTCTACTTTTATTTTGTTTTTGTTGAAATCTATACAACGTCGGTGCCTTTATCTTTTTTGACTTTAACAAGATTTTGCACTGACAACAAAAATAAATTAAAAGTCATTTTCTACTTTTTAGAGCAAGGAAGTCGGTTCTACTTTTGACAAAAAGTTATTATATAGTAACGTTTTTAAGACCATTGTTTACTTTTATATAAAGAGAAACACATTTTTATTATCATCGTCAGGTAGTTCAAATTGGAAATTGAACTACCTGACGATGATGTACGAAACCGGTCGTGTTTAAATAAATAAAACATTATTGTAAAAAGTGTTAATATAGTGGAATTGACAGTACAAAAATGTGTTTCTCTTTATATAAAAGTGATATGCAATTCCATCAAGAAGTATCAATACAAAGTATAAAGTATACCATTGTTTACCTTCTTTTGTAGTATTACCGAATATGTTTGAGTACTCCCGGTATTTGAAAATGCCCAGTTTCATAACCCGCACTACACAATTAATTATGCAAATGGAATAGTGATGTGAACAGTTATTTTATAAGCTTGAGGATATTTAAATATAGCATTAGGTCAGGTTAAGGGCCTCTTCATTATATTGGACCACAAATATTAACTTAATTTTCAGTATTCTAGAATTCATTTAGATAGCGCGTTTTAAACTTTATGCCTTTTGTGACAATAGAAAATAAGTATGTCTTTCAACAAAAACTTTTCATTAATTTTTTCAAAACTATTTTTATTTAATCTTCGATAACTTGTTTTATCTTTTGGCGTTGCTTGAATCGAACAATAGTTCTACGACAATTTTTATGTTACAGCAGGCAGGCGGGGCATGTGGTTCACCTGATGTTAAGTGACCGACCGCAGCCCATGAACATCTACAACATCAAAGAGTCGTAATCTTGCAGGCTTGAAAAAAGAGAGGAGAAGAAGATGATTAAGGATAGGAAATTGGTAGATGAGTAGAACAGGATAAGAGAGGAATTCAGGCCCGGTTCTTATAAACTTCGAAACGTCATAGTATAATAGAAACGAATTGTTTTCACTATCGAGCGGCTATAATCAACCAATTGGAACCAAGTTCTGGTAATTATGTTAACTCCACGTTATAGATACGCTATAGACTTACGTCTAGTAAGTAAAACGACTCGTTTTTATAAGAACTGGGCATAAACGATCGCGGCATACATGTAGTGAAACTTTTACGCCAGTTCAACACAAAGGTTACACTATAATAAAACTGGGTTACAATTTTAAATGCAGAAAGCGGAGTTATGAATTCACTTTCCACGAAACTATTTTCTTTGTTACGTTTTTAGATTCCTTGTAGTGACTTTCGTTTATGTATAAATGATGTGGAAATCGGTTTTGTCCTTGAATTTTGGTTATTTTTTAAAGAGGCTGGATTTAAATCTACGCCCTATGTCATACCAAGATGGTACGCTTAGATCTCTTTTTTGTAGAGGCGCATAATAAAAGTTTAAAAACACCGCTCAGATACTTCAAGTCTAAAGTTTTTTAATAATTTCTATGAAAATAAAGATGACCAAAATCTCATACTGCGCGGACCTCTACAAAATACAGAAAACTTAATAATCGTACCAATTTATTATTTATCCAAAAGCAAATTAATAATGAGCATGTTACTCTATTGAATGGTTTATACAAATTTTTCCATTTACAAATACAACCAGGATATATTAAAAACACCCAAATAACAACAACATACGTTCTGAGAAAGTCGCATCCAATACATAACATTTTAACGAAAGGAAAGAATTGAATTTACAATGTAACTACATTATCTCCTTTCCGGCATCTATCTCTTTTCCACCAATGGGTGAAATCGTGTTGTCTCTTTCGCTATTTTAAACTACATATTCAATGAATTTCCCCGAAAGCTTCAGTAAACACGGTTTTCTTCCTGTTCATGTTTATTTTTTAAAAGCGAATTTTGTTAATCGCATTTTGAATTTTAAATATATTTTACGATAAATTTTAGTAAACAGTAGTAGTAAGGGAAGTATTTAATATGAATGTGGATGGAGTGGTAGGTAGAGGGAGACCGAAGAAAGTGTGGATGGATTGTGTGAATAAAGATATGAGTGTGAAAGGTGTGACTAAGGAGATGACGGCTGATAGAGGGGTATGGAAGAAAAACACATGTTGTGCCGAACCCATCTAGTGGGATAAGAGCAGAAGAATAAGAAAGAAGAAGTTATAGTATAAATCAGCTGTGTCACGTGGTGTCGCCGAAGTCGTGCCTATTATAATTAGAAAGAATGTTTTGAATACTTTCGCATGTTTCCAAGACCAGTGCATTAAAACAAATAAGAAAAATTTAATATAAACATTAAAATGTAAAATAAAGACTTTTTCACTTTTATTACATCATTTTATTTCAAATATCATTTTGCTATTTTCCACTCTAATACAATTTTAAGTAAACTTAATTTAGACCAAAAGAAACTTATAAAACTTACCGTAAAAGATGCTTTAGAATTGTACTATCGAGAGAAAAGTTTCTTAGAATGAGAGTATTATTTTAAAATGAGGAAAGGTTGGGTAATATTTACGGAACAAGCATTATATTTCATAGTCTTTGTAATTTTGAATTCTGTCGGAAACATAGCATTGCCTTGAGGTAGAAAAACAAAGGGAATTTATGTGATTAATAAAAAGTAGCGGCAGGTACGAAATATATCGAGTGTTACAAAATATCACAGAATAAAAGACAAAAAAGAAAAAGCATCACATAAAAATTGTTTCGTCTTTTGTACTCATTCATATCCTATTTTATTTTCTGACCGTATTTGTAAGATACCTTCTATTAATTGAAAGAGGGGTAAGTAAATATTTATAGGGGAAAAATAGAAGAGAAATAGTCAATATACAAATTATAGAAAGCAACATTTTTTATGTTAAAGGAGAGCGGAGCATGCGGTTCACCTGATGTTAAGCGACTGACCGCAGCCCATGAACATCAAAGTTTCATAGATGCTAGCTTGATGCTAGTTATAGGAGCGGATAAGGAAATGATTAATGATGGGAAATTTAGAGAGGAGTAGAACAGGAAGGGAGAAGAATGGGATGGGCATACAGGTCTACGAATTACGATGCAGTAAAATCTGCAAATGGCATTCTATTTTTTTGTTAGCTCTTATTTTATACCACTTATGTAGCGATAATTTGTCACCTAATTTTCTAAAGACCATCAAAAACCTCTCAAAGATTTTCAACAAAAAATACTCCAGGAAAATCAAAGGTCTTAAACGACTTACAAGCAGGCGCGAATCGTTAATGAGAAGGCAAATTAAGTCACACTTTAATTACAAATTTTTTTGAAGTTCATTAAAACTGACACGTCTTGGACATTTTCCGCTCGGAAATGCTCGTGGAATATGCAAGAGGTTTTACATTTAAGATTTGGAATTAAATTGATTTCACGGTGGAAATTTTCACTTATAAATAAAATTGTAAATATTTCAATTAAGTTATACACTGAGTTACATAAAATTTTTAGTTTAAATAAATATGAGTAGCGGTTTTATACATTGCATTAGCTATGTATTTTTCCCTAATAAAATATAATCAGTGTTCATCAGAGATAATTAGTTATTTTAAAGTTTAAAGATTCAATTCCATATTCAGAAAGAAAGAAAGACAGATTTATTCAAAAACAACACAGAATTAGACCTAAATAATTAGTTGATTACACTGAAGTAATTACAGAGTGGCGTCGAAATTGCAGCTGCTCAGCGAATGCTGCCCCTATATTAGTCGCAGCGCTGATTTTCAGCAGCTCCCAAAGACTTAATGACGATTGGAGAAATCAGAAACAGATTAACATGGTATAATAAATAATTATTATGGTATAATAAATAATTAATTAAATAAGTGAAGACTGAAAAATATAGTGTAGTATATTCCATGACTTGACCAAATAGTAATGCAACGGTTCTGTTCGAATTTATAACTCCAATTATTTAATTTCATCCTAATTATATTTACGGCGTGATGGGACCGACATACTCTACGAGTAAAAGCCCTTTAAAAGAAATAGAAAAAAGTTTTTACTTGGAATTTAGCTTCATAATATAAAGGTTTCCAAAAACATCAAAAAGAGCATCAAATAACCCTTTCATCAATTTAATATTTTATCAATCTAGACTCATATCAGACATACCCTTACGTCTAGGATGAACATAAAACATTACACAAAGCTCTCATATTTATAAAAGGGTGGCAATATTTTAAATGTTCACCCTTTTTTATAACTCAATATTCTTTTGAAATCGTAGAAATATTTATGATAGAATGTTGTTTTAGTAGCAGAGACTTTCAAATTGGAGCATTTTTCTGTGGTTCTATGTATGTTTGTAATATTGTCATACAAACTACTGGACCGATTTCGAAAATTCGTTCTCCATTAAAAGCTACATCTTCACTGTGGTATAGGCTACAACAAAATACTACGGGAGCAAAGCTGTGCGGAACAGCTATAAAATTTGATTAATCTTTTTTTATACTGGAATTGAAGCAATTTTACTATGTAAACCTATGTGTAAAACCCCATGTGTAAAATTGTTTTTCAATGTTTTTAATTCTGAAATTGAAGTAATCATATTTATAAATCATATTTATTTTCCTGTTTAATAGGCCGACACGCACCCTATAGCATCACGAGTACTTATGTGGTGATCACTTATAATCAACTTATTTGCCTCTTCTAATCACTACTTATGTTAAAACAAAATCCCCGCTGTTTCTGTGAACAATAAAAAATACGTTCAAATATTTATTTATTTTTAATATTTAGTGGATGCCGAATAATCACTTAATTACTAGTTACGCATTTGGTTTTTTTTGGGGCCTTCGGCTGTGTTAAACATAATTTACTATTCTACAATTAATAATTATAAATGGCATCATTTACTGTACACAAATATTACTAGTAGGTTGCTCTAAGTGGAAACAAAATTTCTTAAGAAATAACCCTGCCCTAAATGTTATAAGTTAAAGTCAAAACCATAGAATTCCATTAGCTACAAGTTTAAGCTGACTCTGTCATATAATCCTGGATATTGGCATAACCTTTTATGTATTGATTCATTAATTTTATTTTATGTATAAAGATAACAGACATCCAATACATGATAATTGATTAATTAACTTGACAGCTATAAATATAATATACAAATCAAATAACACAAAATAATAAAAAAAACATTGACATACTTTCTTTCTCCTGCCCTTATCCCACTAGATGGGGTCGGCACAACATGTGTTTTTCCTCCATACTCCTATCAGTCGTCATCTCTTTAGTCACACCTTTCACACTCCATCTTTATTCACACAATCCACATACATTTTCTTCGGTCTCCCTTTACCCCTCACTCCATACACATTCATATCCAATACTTTCCCAACTACATGCTCTTCCTTCATTGATATACACAAACAGAAACTATTTATAATTCACTTGAGGACCCGATTGGCGCAGTGGTTCAGCAATGGTCTATTGCGCTGGAGGGTGTGGGTTCAATCCCCACGAGCAGAAAATTATGATGTGATGAACTTTAATTTTCTACTGTCTGGGTGTTTATTTATCTATAGTATGTATGTATTTACAAAAAAAAGTATGTTTAGATATGTCTATCAGTTATCTAGTTTCCATAGTACAAGCTTTGCTTAGTTTGGGACTAGATGGCGTTGTGTTAAATGTCCAGGAATATTTATTTATTTATATACAGGATGATGGATTTAAAAGAAAAAGAATATTACGATATGTATAAAAAATGTTTAAATAATACAAGTGAAAATATGAACACATTTCCGCATCAATTAGTGAAGTTCTACATGTCAATGAGTGTTCTCGTAATGAGTTGAAACTCCGAACTCGTAGGAGCGAAATTCTCACTTATATAACTAACTTGAACACATCGTTACTTTAATGCAATATTTTTAGTTTTTGCCTTTGTACAACTGGTTTGTGTTGCGAAGGAAATAGAAATTTCATGTAATAATTTCGCATACATTTTCACACGTAATTTTAAGGTTTTATAATGCTTAAAAATGAGAAAAGTTTAGCTTGTGGCGGATTTTAAATTATTTTCCTGTTCAGTTTTTGACTGAGCGACATCTCAGAGGCAAGATGGCGCGGCGAGTATATATTTGTTTCTACAGATATATGTCAGACGATATCTGGAGTATTTTCAGTCCGATTTTGTGAATAGAAATGAGTGAAAAGAAGTGAATAGTTTAGACGAAAGAAAATCCAATTTTTATTTTTATTTCGTCACAACCGGCCTCTACACTCCTTTCAGCATTTTTTGATATTCCTCATACTTAAGGAATTAGAAGCCTACTTGAATAATTCATCCTGTATAAAATAATTATTTTTTGACAAAAAATAGAACCGACTGCCTCTCTGTAAGAAGAACAAAATAACTTTTATTTTATTTTTGTTGAAATCTATACAAAGTCGGTGCAAAATCTTGTTAAATTGAAAATAGATAATTATTTTTCCCTTTTTAGTGTCCTGTTAAGGGTAATCACATCATATAGTCACAATTCAGTTGGTATAAACATCATTAAACCTTAATCGCAGAGCTTAATCTGTTGATTTTCGAGGAGTTCCCTGGAATAACTTCCACATGGATGATCAGACTTGAACCAAATTTTTATGGAACCATACTGATACTCTACTCTTTAGAATGCAAAAAGAATTTTTCAAATCAGTCCATAAACGTCAGAGATATGCGGTAACATACATAAATAAAAAAAATAAAAAAATACGGTTAAATTGATAACCTCCTACTTTTTTTAAAATCGGTTAAAAAGATAGATCTAATATTTGCCAAATTGAATCGCGAAAGTTATTCAATCCAGGGCACATCAAAATATTGAAGAAGTTTGCAAGTCACAGATGCTACGTAATATTACTATGAGTCGTGACTATTTTGTATATTGGACTTGTATATTTTCGCTATGTGAGATTTTGAACTTTATTTTTTAAACGACTATAAGTTTATATTATTCTTTATTCTTTGAAATAAAAATACTCTTTAATAGAGTTCTATTAACGTGGCGTTAACGTAACATCCAAAAATTGGTTCCGATAGGTTGATTATTACCGTTAACTATTAAGTATCTGTTAACGTATGAGGTTCCTTCGTTTATAGGAACCGGGTCTAAAAGTTCAAAATTCAAAAAATTCAAAAATATTTATTACGGCACACAATTTTCGACTTATTACTATGACACAACGAACGCCTCCACTAGGTTCGCAGACCTGTCTTGGAGAGGAACGACGTTTCTTCATCCTAATGACATGTATGTACCTTAAATAGTATGTACAAGTAGGTTTTCAAATTACTTATAAACTAATTTAAAATTATTAGTAATAATTATTAAAATTATAGTTAAGATAAGATAAAACTAAAATTAAAGTATAATTCAAATGTAAAAAATAAACTAATTTCAAAAAGAAATGTGTAGCTTCCCAACATTCCGACTATATTGAATTGTTTTGATTACATCAACTTTTCCTGAAGTATGAGTATAAACGTCTGAAATCCATAGAGTATAGACTAAACAATTTCATAAGCTTTGTACATTTTCTATGTCGGTACAATATAGTCGATGATAAATCATCGAGATTCTTGATCTACACTAATATTATAAAGACGAAAACTATGTTTGTTTGTTTGGTCATAATGAATAGACTCAAAGACCTCACATCAAAATCTGTTCAGTTCTAGAGAGTGCCAAAGAACATACATACGCTTGAAAAACATTACTCTCCTGCCGCAGTTGGTTAAAAACTTCGTAACATAAACTAAAAACCATAGACTAAACAGTCTCGGCTACGGTACATTTTCTTTGATATCGGCACAATATAGTCGGCGATAGATCACAGAGATTTATCGAAGTATCTAGAACGTTCACATTTCACTTGGCTCCCAATATACTGGTAAAATAAATATTATCATATTATTTAAAACATAAACGGATGTCACGTTTGTGTAATCAGTTCGACGCAGACATTTTTAGGGTTTTGTAACTATAAAGAAAAAAATATTTCGTTATTGTTTGTCTATATATCCTTCAAAAGTCATTTTGAATCTAGTAGAGATTTCAAAATAAAATAAATATAAAATAAGATATATCGATTGTAATCTCTAAAAAAAAATAAAAAACATTAAAGTCAACGTGACCAAATTAAATAAACTTTGCAAAACCAAGTTCCCCCCATCCAAGTCCAAGTAGTACTTTTTAACTCGATTTTATCAAATACTTGATCCAGAATTTAACAAAAACAATGACTAACAGTTCACGTAAAGCTATAAATCTGGAATATTATGTTGTTCAAAGTTTTCGTATGGTATAGTTATTTATGGGAAAATTACTCAAAATCATTATAAATCATAGTTCATGTTTTATTGCGATGTAGAAGCTATAGCACTGTAAAGTTTTAATGAAGTCCGTTTGTAGTATGTGCTTATAGATGCATTCCTTTACACGACAAACTCTCAAAATAAAGAAAAAATATACATTTTTTTTATTTTTTATAACTACACAAAATATAAAAAAGCGATTACCAAAAGCATCACAAAAATCAATGTTTTATTTTTTTTTATCTGTTTGTGTCATTCGCAACCCAACTGCTGAATTACTTTTGATGAATTTACCTATACAGATGGAACTATTGGAGATTAGGTGAGAGGACACTTTCTAATAATTTGTGTGTGTGTGACCCAAAATTTAACGCGAGTCAAGTAGCCAGCAAAAGGTAATAAAAATATAATTGTACAGAATCATGTGTCCACGACTTGCACGTGGCCGATTTATTTCTATATTTCTATATATACAAAATCGCAAAAGGGATTTACGTATTGTCTTGTTTTTCACAGAAAAGGTTACTTGATATACACGTCTAAATATTATTGCTAGCTAGTTTGGTAGATCCCTTTTTGGGTGTGATGTAGATAAACTTCTAATCTGTTTTACTTGTCACATTTTTATATAAGTTTTTTGGCAGTTTTTGATCCATTAGTAAAACCAAAAATACAACTAAACCTACATTAAATGCATTCAGGCTTCGCTTACGTACCTACTATATAGTAATCTAAATAAAAGTATCTATGTAAGTCAAACCGGACACATTCCATAATACATGATGAATATCTTCAATATCTATTCCAAATACCATCTTCGGGGAAATAAGTAGAGGTAGACACACAATTTTTGAAACACTCATGAAGACAACTGTCATCTCAGTCACCACTGACCACGTTCGTTGTAAAGTGCTCGAAACGTCGGGTTAATAATAATGTAAAATAATGTATAATAAACCGCGTTGACAATCTTAAAAAGTATTTTATTTAATATGGAAAGTACTTGCGTTAAAACAAACACAAGAAAAAACTTTACAGATCTCACAATTCGGTGATGTAAAGAAACTTAATTAGCAAATAGTATCAAAGAGGATTCTTACTAGTCCTTTCCTTTCCTTAATAATATTATAAGTGCGAAAATACGTGTCTATCTCTGACTGTCGATTCTGCATGCCTAAACCACTAAACCGATTTAGATGCAATACTATAGTTTATCGTACGGGAACAAGAAATATACGTCGATGAAACCACACACCAAAAAATAGTGCAAGCACTTAAATAGCAAACATTAAAGAGAATTTGTCAATACGGAACTGAAACCAGTAGTTAATGGTATATGGAGTAATAATAGTCAAAGATCAAAAGATTAACATAAACATATTCGGCCCCGATTGTGTAGGAAGTGGGCGCACAATGCAAAGGGGTTTATTCGTCTTAGTATTTGAGTGCTCTTTAAAGGGATATGCTGACGTAAAATTTTTTTTGGGAATGTTACTTTTAAATATGATGGCATATATTTAATATTGCATATGCCGTAAATTGGCATTTAATTATTACAATTCATTCCTACATGTTCACCAAAGACTGGTTGGCTGGTTTCTGGTGTTCAGGCGTTCATCATTTATTTATTTTTTTAATTTCTTATAATATATAGACTAACAGTTACCTATAACCGATACAGATTAAGGACCCAAACTTGGCGCAGCCTGTTTTTTGGGATCCTTTACATGATATTGGGTTACTATTGTTAAAGTGACAGATACCAAGTTACAAAAATATATAACACTAGCTGATCCGCGCGGCTGCGCTCCCGTAGCATAATGTTATACAATAGCTTATAAAATATAACCTATGTTACTCGTGGATAATATAGCTTTCGAACGGTGAAAGAAGTTTTAAAATCGATCCAGTAGTTTTTGAGCCTATTTATTACAACCAAAAAAACAAACAAAATTTCCTCGTCATAATATTAGTGTAGATTTTAGAAAATAAACAAAAAAAAATCCATCAGTCGACTCGTATGCACCTTTGCTTACTCTATCATAAAAACACCCAAGAAAGATAATAAAAAACATGAAAGGACAAGAAAAGACCTTGAAAGGACACTTCAAGAGTACTCCAAAAAATAAATTCGCTTAGCGCTTTAAAATCACAAAACAAACTATATCGAATATCATTCTATTACATTGAAATAATAGCTCTTTTGTTATTTAATCTCTACAAACCTAATTTACGCGACCTTTGAAGTTAGTATAGTTTCTGAAAGCTAATCTAAAGGCAATTACTAAACTTTATACGTAATAAGCGCTTAATAAAACCTAAAAGCACGAATATTTTGTACATCGCGAGTTTATTTAGACACGTGCTAGTGTGTCAGCCAAGTTCATAGAAAGGCAGACTTCGCGCAATGTTGATATTCACCGGTGATTGTTGTCATTCACGAACACTACTTTTTTTTATGGCAGAGCAGGCAAAGGAGCAAGTGGGTCACCTGATGTTAAGTGATCACCGCCGCCCATGAACACCTGAAACATCGGGGGTATCACAGATGCTTTGCCGGCCTTTGATGGACAAATATAAGTGTAATTATGATGCCTGCTTGATTGAAGTGGAATTAAGGCCGTGCATTTTGAAACCTTTGGGACGCCTGAATTAATTTAATATATGAATTTAAGGCTACTCCGATTTAGTCTGACGGATGCGTATAGTCAGATGCGTTAGGTTTAAAGTTATAGATAGTGAAGCGAAGCGAAACTCCCTCTAGGCTTCGAGGGTTATTTTTTTAGTAACTACCCATATTGGGCTCAGAGCAATCCGAGTGATTCTGTATCTTCTTTTTTTGATAACATTCACACATAATATTTTAAATAGCTGAGTGTACGTCCGACTCAGTTATAAATGAACAATTTCGGAGTAACACCATCGAAATTGGTGATTGTCAACATACACCGGTCCATCTAAACATTCACTGATATCGGACATCCACGGTAACATAAATATAATATTTTTTTTAAGAATAACTTGCCAGGAAATTCAATCATTACATAAAACGAACTATTCTATAAAAAATCACAGTCATTTTAAAACCCTTTTAATACATCCAAAGAAAATCAGTATTTGCCATCAAACATTCGAAATCCCTTGCGATTTGTAAAGACCTAATCTGCAAGCAATTAGAAAACTTAACGGTGCCGAGTTCGAGAGCAAAGTCGGAGTTTCCTGCAAGTATTTTGTCTCTCGCCAATACTTTGAAGACAAAGTTGAGTTGGAAGCAAATATACGTATAGTGGCTTTATTTTTGAACCTTCCAATCGATGGCAACTTTTGTATGGATATTTATTTTAAGGAGAATAAAAATTGTAAATAGTTAACACGGTATATACCTACTAATTGTTTATTCAGTATAGGCCAACAGTTTCAGACCCTTAAAAATAAATAATAAACTACGTATTAACCTCTAGTTACAGCATTAATTAAGCTTTGGTTAAACCTAATTATCGAGTCTGGCATTATAAACGAGAAGTCCTATGTTCAATCCCCGGTGGGGACGTAAAAAATGTCTCGGCCTGACAGAGTATAGAAGGCATACCTTCTTACCTATAATGTCAATGTCATGTCCTGGGGTTACAAAGAATCTCTGTACAAAATTTCATTCAAATCGATCCTGTGTTTTCGGATTATAATATAAGTATAGAAGTATATTTAACTGAATTTCACTGTTGTTTTACTAGTATTAAGCCATTTTCTTCGTACAATTAAGTTTCTTTATCATACCCATCTGTCTCCTATCTAAATCTATTTTTATTAATTAAAAAACCACAAGTATTTATATTTGTAATATATAATACAATATCAATAGAATAGAAAATGATTATTTAAACGTTGCTATATTAATAATTTGACCTTTTAGGAATTTACGTTAACTAAATATAAATAATATAAATGTTAACACCATTATGTCACAACATTGCAGCGTTCATTTGTTACGCTTCGGTATAATTATTTTAATTAATCTAATTAATATTTTCCTCGTCACAAGAAATTAAATATAAGCGATACAGATCAGATATACCTATACCATTCACATTTTGATTATTCATCGAATAAGACTTGACTTAGATTATGATCGATGATGAAGATGGTAACTTGACACTTGACTTTGATGATGATCGATGATAATGATGATAACTTGACACTTGACTTTGATGATAATGTCGATGATTCATCAAATTTAAAAAATTAAATAAATAAATTTGATGGCGATGTCTTCGAAGTTTAAAAGGGATTGGTGAACTAAAGTATGATAAAATCTTAATGAACTTATCTCATTCCAAAGAAAGTGCTTTAATAGTAGAAGTACATAACTGCAAAACACATACCACAATAACCATTTAATATTCATCAAATGGATGACATAGTCCATAATATACACCCGTAATATTACACCGCAATATAGCACAATATACTTAGCGTTCCTGGTATAACAGGCTTGTACATTAGCAGGACTACTATGACTCAAATCAGTTCTAGTTCCATATAACTAGCAAAGAATATTTGACCAGTACCAAAAAACATCATCATCACATAATCTAGATTCGTTCAGATCCACAACAGTTCGTGATATATTAAATGTAGTTATATATACGTAACCAAGGTATTTCCAAAATTTTAGCTCCTAAAGACCTGCTTGGTAATTACAAAAGTTTCTAGATCCAAAAGCTACTCAAATTAATTTAGATATTTAACGATACATCAATTAATTGTAACGGTATCTATTATTACACAAGTCATGCAAAAGTATGGAACTTCATGTTCAACTATTTCATTCATCAAATGAGATAGTATTATATTTCGTGACTTAAATATCTATTGGCAAGCAAGGCGAACTATTATGTCTTTATAGTAATAGTTCCGCAACTAGCAAAGGAACGCTATTTACCAAAATTTGAGCGTCTAAGACCTGCTGGCAATTAAGAAAGTTGAAATCGGTTCCAGACTCAAAAGCGAGGGCACCGAATGAATTTCCTAAATGCACTTTGTCTCTTTTCTCATTAAGACTTGAGAAAATGAAGAACTTAGTTAATTTAAGTGTTCGTTGACAGCTAATATCAATTAATTCGGAGTTAAATTAGGGGCGTTTTGGCTAAACTGCAATTTTGTGAAGTTAGTGCCGATTTTAAATGTACTTGTAGAGAGAAATGGGAGATAGAATCCGTTATTCGTTTCAATGGCTGGGCCAATTAAAAATTACTGAACCTTGGGCGTATTTGCAAGGAAAAATGTTAATAGAATTTCCTTTAATACAGATATACGGCAAACAAAGCTTTTACTTTGTGAGGACTTGGAAGGTTGATTATTTCCAAATTAACATTCTGTTTTTAACGCAAGTTAACAAACAGTCAATGACGATTAAGTATAGTTCGCACATTCACACGTTTTACAAAAACAAAATATTTATCTTTGAAATTGAAATAAAAGTTATTGAAAGAATATTAAAGTTTGATTGACGTACGCAGCAAAAACTTTTCTACAAATACGCTCGATTTTACACTGAATTGATTCTCTTCAATTCGGATCTATACATAATTTAAATATTATATGCTTTTACACAAATTATAGCACATAATAGGTACAAGAGTCAAACTTCATACAAAGCGCGTTCGAGCAACGCACACATCATCCCAGAAAATTCGTGGGATAGCTTGGGACCAGGAGAAGAACATGGGATACTTTTAATGGGTGAAACTGGTTCAAAATATCGGGGCACCTATAGTATAATATAAATGAATACCGTGAAAAAGCCCAGAAATTCTCCGTGAATTTTAATGTACTTTAATATGTTTTCTTATGAATTCAAATTTAAATTACGATAGAGTCTAAATCTAGTATTTTCTTGAGTTTGTTTTTACTTTCCACATTGAATAAATATACAAAATAATTTTAAACGCGGTGAATTATACATTATTTTACACTATTCAACCCGACGTTTCGAACAAATAAGAAAATTTTGTGGTTAGTATTTTTATTCAGAATCTAAATCTGTCAAATTAAAAATCGTCACCTTTGTTTGGATGTCGTCTATATTTCACGACTTATAAATAGAATTCTCTACGACCTATTATTTACTTAACCCACATTATAGACTGAAATATGTTCCCAAATTATCGCAAAATGTTATAATAATTAGGTATTAATTATACGTCTGTTATCGAATACCTAATTATTTATAGCTTATAGTAATGAGGGTAGATTGGATTTCTAGACGGTGTTGGATATGTTGGTGTCAATAATCCACTATCTATTTTCAGTAACCTGAAAACTCACTTGAAAAAACGTTAGTTTTTATTGCAAAGAGGTTTTATTTTTGGTTGGGTTAAACATTTTTTCGGAAACAAAGACTCAAGACTCCTGTCAGAAATCTCTACTAATAAATATGTACGGCCGGTTTCAATTTATCACGGCCTAGCATAATAAAAAGGGAATTGGGCAATCAAAAATATAGAAGTTACAAGTATTAAAATAATCACAGATTTTTTTTTGTTCAGCCATCCTTAACAATTGATCTCTGATTTGAAAATGTTATGGATTTAATAATCCAATTGTTTTTATTTACTTGATAAAAATAATTGTGTAGCAATTTTGAAAAGAATTGTTCTTTATTATCAGGTGAACGAATATTAAATTTGATGTTTATTATTTGATGTTTATTCTAATTTTGTGATAATTTATTGATATTGAACAAAATTGACTTTTAACGGTTTTAAAACGCCGTTTTATACATTATTTTACATTTTTATTTTACCTTAAATTTCGTACAGTTTACAGCGAGCGTGGTCACGGGCGATTGAGATGACAGTTCATTAGTGTTTCTAAAATTGTGTGACTACCTCCACTTATTTCCACGAAGATGATATTAAAAATGGAAAATCCTCACGGTGAAATAAAATAAAAAAATAATGATAACCTCATAATTGATTATGTCATCGTGCTAACAATGTTTATTATATGAATGTTTGTTATTGTTATGTAGCAGTTCTCATCTCAGAATTCTCACTGTATTTAAGATTAGCGTAAGGCTTTGCGATTGTTTTTGTTTCTTATTTACTTAAGTTTGATTATCAGTTATGACACTTAGATTATGGCTGAAAATCAGTGTGTCAAGTTGAGGGCTTGATACATTGCTGAGTAGTGCTGAGTCTGTAACCTTTTTGCTGTGCACAATATTCATAGATATATTTTTCGTTATTTATTTATTGTAAGAACTCATTGTACTTCACGTCACCGTGAATAAATATTCTCTAATCTCTCTCTTTCACTCAAAACAACTTAAATTCGTTTCGTTCATTTATAACTTCAAGTTGATTAAGGACTAGGTTTTAATTCCGAGAACAATAAAAATGTAATAGAAAATTTGAACAGAAATATAAAAGAGAAACTGCTTTCAAAGTAAACATTTGAGCGTTCTAGAGTTTTCACTTGAACCATATTTACACATTTTAAGCTTTGCAGGTTATATATAAAGACTGATATAATTCGTTTTGTAGTACATCGTATAATTTACATATTTCTATATTAATTAAATTTATCACAATATTCAATAACAATATTTATTACGCTCCTCTCACAATATTTGCATCTTCCATCTACCACGCCAAAAAAAACAAGAGAGAGTCCAAAAGCGCGGCAATCCGCATTGGCCAATCACAATGCCGGATTGCCTTTTAATCGTCGAACTTGCAATAGCTGGCCAGTTATTTAAGGCAGGTTACTGTAAATAAGGTTTTAATGTATATTTAAGAAAACAAATTAATAATTAAAGCAAAATAGCTAACATATAAGACTAGAAATAGTAAGCGATTTGAGCTTTCAAACTTAAGTGGCGGCGTGGGTCAAGACCAAAGGTGTCTGGGGAACATTGGCTCTCGGGATGAAATGGTCTTAAAGATAATGTTGCGAATTTTATATTCGCATTTTATATTCAACTAGCGACCCGCCCCGGCTTCGCACGGGTGCAATGCTGATAAAAACCTTCCTCATGAGTTACTCTATCTACTAAAAAAAACCGCATCAAAATCCGTTGCGTAGTTTTAAAGATTTGAGCGTTCATAGGGACATACAACATGACACATGACAGAAAAAGCAACTTTGTTTTATACTATGTAGTGATGAACCTTTGATGGAGATAGAATTTATTATCAATGGCGTACACTATGCTAATGTAATAGTGTTGTTAATGTAAAATGTTTATTTCTTTTCATTATTTATACTAAGTTGTAACAACTAAAATTGTAACGTCTAGCCACATATTAATTAATCATTTGTGTTGTTTGTATAAGTGTTCGTTGCATTGTAACTATTTATATGGAATTATGTTAATCATATATATGTAAACTATGTAAACGAATGTTGGTGAACCTTAAATAAATGAATAAATAAAACAGTTAAGTATGTGTTCCTTTGATTGGGTTTCGGCGCCTGTGGTCAATAAATGATTTGAAAACAGCAAATTTTAATCTTTTGTAAGTTAAGAATTTCTCAGTAAAAAGTATTTATATCAACAATTTATTTTACCATTTTATAATTTTGAATAGATGCGTCAACTTTTGATGAGACTTGCCATAGTGGTGACCATACATTTTTTTACACCACAATGAATCAAAGTTGACTGAAACTAAAAATCTTTCGGAATTTTAGAGAAAAATACAATTTCAATTGCTTTCTATGTAAATACTACATGCATTCTAGGTATTTAAATGATTGTGGTGGATAGCAGTGCTACTTAAGTTTCCAATACAAAAGAAAAGTTAGAAATATTAGTAAAATGAAGAAGAAGCCTGTGAACATTTTTGAAGCAAATCAATTTTTTTCTTTAATTTAAAAAATAAGTTAGATTGAATTTTTATTTTATTTTTCCTCAAGTACTTATGAGTAGGCCCACCACCTGGTGCCGTATTATCGTTGAATTTTGGGACACGTTACATTTTCGATAAAAACAATACTTACAATAATTCATCTATATGCTTAAAAAAATCTAATACTTTATTGATATTTAACTTTGAAAGATGACCAAAAACAAATACTAATGTAAACCTTTCTCCATTCATTAAATATATAGTTCATGGCACTTAAGAGGTGATTAAAATTGAGTTTCATTTCAGATATAGCTTCTTAAATAAAAAAGTCCAATAAATATAAAAATGCCAGCGAAATATCGGCCTTCGAATAAATGAAGCGATTCATTGAAATTGGTTTTTCCATTAAAAGTTTCGTGTTTCATTATTTAAAGCCTGATTAGTATTTGGTTTAATATTACTCCTGTATATTTCTTTAAGTATTCATTTATTAAGGAAATGAAGGAATAAATTGCGCATTAAATTTTTCTTTAGAGGCCTCTATTTCATCACATGAAGTATATTGTGGAATAATTTCAACATTTCCTATAAATGCGAAAGTAATTCTGCCTGGATGTCTGTCTATTCTTCACGCCTAAACCACTGAATCGATTTGGATAAAATTTTGTAAAATGGTTTTTGAAAACCCGAGGAAGGACATAGAATAGCGTTTATGCTGGAAATCCCGCGAAAAAATCGCGAGAGACAACTAGAAAAAAATTGTTGTTGATCATTTTTTTAGAATAATATAATTTAGTCTTTCCAATTAAATACAATGTTCCTAAAACTGATCAAATCATTAACAAAGTTTCAAACCCATAAAATGCCCCTTATTTTGCAAACTAAACCCTAATATATTATCTAAAGTAACATCGACTTTGCGGACTTGCAAAAAAATTGCCTTCATATTTTTCTGCCATTTATTTCTGACATATCACTCAAGCGTGACATCGTAATGTATTCTAGTCTTAGACTGGAGGTTACCAAAATATCTTTTCTAGGATCTTTGAGACCTTTATTTATATGAAAATGACGTTGGGGTTTATGGGCAGAATAATATGCTTCAAGAGGACTGAGATATATAGCCTACATTTACAAATGAATATTGATTTCAATTTATAAAGCCAAACAATTACGATATTTAACATTTATATAGTCTAGTATACCCTCAAAAAATAAGTAACTCTCTGCCCGCGGCTTCGCACGCGTGGGCTACTAATTTCTGTATTTTTTAGAGACGCACAACAAAAGTTAAAAAAAATTATGGTTGCAGGACCCCTGATATATGCGCATATCTATTGTGTTTTTTTATAATTTTGTATGGAAATAAGTTTCACCAAATCTCACAGTGCGCACGCCTCTTCAAAATACAGAAAATTGTAGCCCACGCGAGCGAAGCCGCGGGCAGAGAGTTACTTATTTTTTGAGGGTTTTTGAGAATGTATTGTGTGTTTTTACGTTAAGAGTATAAAAAGACATGACCTCAAGTTAATCAAAATCTCACATTGCACGTGGTATGACATTTTCACGATTTTAGAAGCGTATATCTCAAAAAATATTTAATTTAGCAAAAAACGTATTTAGAAACCTCTATTTCATTTTTAAAGGCCTATCTTATGACACCTCATTTAATGATTACCCTCCGTTTAGATGTATGGAGAGCCACCCCCCAAAATTAATTTTATTAAATAAAATGTAACCTATAATTTGCACCTCATATTGGCCTATCAGTATGTAAAATTTTATCAAAATCTGCCCAGTGGTTATGACGTGATTGACGCACGTACAAACAGATAAACAGAAAAAAAAAATTCTAACCATGGTTTTGGTATCTATAGAACATACATATTGCATACGTACAGAAATGGTTCGGTTACTGTTTTGTTATATGTATAGATTAACTGATTTTCAAAAAAGTAGGAGGTTCTCAATTCGACCGAGCTAACATAGATACAATGTATGTTAGCTCATGTATCCGGCATTTATGGACCGATTTTGTTTTTTTTTGCATTCGAAAAAGTAGTGTCAATGTGACCACATAGAAATAAAGTCTGATCATCCATGCGGAAGATATTATGCAAGGGAACTCCTCGAAAATCAACAAAATAAGATCTGCGGTTAAAGTTTAATGATGTATATACCCATTAAAGTCTAACTCTGAGATTGAATTGTGACTAGCTCTGATGTGATAATCCCTAATAGGTCACTGAAAATGGAAAAAAATGTCTTTTGTCCAAAAGTAGTAACGACTTTCTCACTCTAAATAGTAGAAAATACCTTTTATTTCTGTTGAAATCTATTTAAAGTCGGTGCATCAAATTGTTAAATTTAAAATAAGTAAAGACTCCGATTTTGTATAGACTGCAACAAAAATAAAATAAAAGTTATTTGCTACATTTTAGTGCGTGTCATTTGGTATCCAGTTAGCTGTATTCTTAGTGAATAATAATAATAAAGACACACACTTACAACAATATGTACAACTACTTCATCAAAACATGAAAACTACATCAAAAGCGGTTCAGTAATTATTGATTGATTATAGACCACTATTTGAAAGGAGCAATTTTTAGACTAGCTAAATTTATATTTAAAAAAGCATGTGCTTCAATTCTCCCAAGCAAAAGCTAAGTTCACGAGAATCTGAAACGGATCCAAGTATCAGCTCGACATTAGTAGCCATTTAAAATAATTTTAACAATCACTTGGAACGTACTTCCGAGGAATTTATGTATTCTTGAATGTCTTATTATATTTTTATTCATGTTGTTTATTTATGTTCTTTTTTCTTTCTTTTTTTTTATTAGTAACATTTACACTTTGTGTATGCCAGCACCACCCTAATACTTACATAAAGCTACTAACTAAACAAATATTAAAACTTTCTTTGTTTCCAGTGAATTTGGAGATGCTAAAAAAACGATGAAAGGACCCCAAATCAGTGGGACATATATTTAATTCATTCATTATGTGTTCTTTGGAGTTGTAAACTATAATAACTATGTAGTCAAAGTGGCTGTTGAAAACTATCGAGTTTCTTGCCAGTTCTCCATCTTCTCGGTAGAATTGGCTTTCCGAAGGTGGAAAATCAAAATGATTATTCACATGTACTTTGTAAAATGTTTACATGAATAAAAATTTCTATTTTATTTTTAAGAGACTGTGTAATTAGAATATACCTATAATAATCATACAAATCAAAACTTGTGTTGTTTATTAATGTGAGTACATAATTTTTAAATTTTGTAATTTCTGTTGGTATATCTGACGAAATGAATAAATAAATATAGGAGTAAAAAAAAAAAAACAAATAATTGTCACTTCTTGATAGAAATGCATATTTAAAATATTATACCACATTGTTTGCACTATTTCCACTTTTTCTTCCCCCTAATAATAAAGTGTATCTATAGGTTTTGAGCTTTTGCCGCGATACCGCATACGATTAGTAATACTCCACATCTTCCCGTGGCTGTCGTAGAAGACGACTAAGGGACTTAATCAGTGAATTTTTACCACCAAAACTACAACCCCCCCAAACGAAATTCGTGCCAATTATTGCAAAGATACAATATAAACCATGCCCCCCCCTTGGACAGACCCGCTTACCCATATCTACCATTATTTTTGCCTTCTACTTTGAAGTTACCTGTTAGTGATGGTTTATATAAGGATTTTCCCTTTTTATTTTGAGTTGTTAGTTTTGGTAAAACGACAAATAAAAAAAATCTATTAAAACAGTTGGTAACTATCATCTTAACAATTTTTTTGATAATAAGTTTATTGCAGTAAAAGGGTGAGAAAGAAGAATTTTACCTTTTGATTTTGAGTCGTTAGTTTTGGTACAATAACGATGAATAAAAATAAATTGTTTAAAACAGTTTTTTACTATTTTCTTAACAATTTTCTCTTTGATACAAGTTCATTGCAATGAAAAAGGTGAGATACAATATAAAGCAAAGTTCTTTCTTTTCAATTGAATTTCTTTTACTCTTGTAATAATTAAAAACGGTCGGATTTATAAAAAGGTTTTAAATAATTTCAACAATACTGAAAGGCTGAAATGATATCTAAAGAATTTTGTTTTATTTTAATACTAATATCTTTAAACGCAGTTATTTAACTATCTTCTTGTTAATTTTTAAATTTATTCATAATGTACTTTAAATTCTTTTTAATTTTGTATTTAACAAAGTATTACTCATTCATACTAATATTTAAAAATGCGAAAGTAACTATGTCTCTATATCCTCTTCGCGCCTAAACTACTGAACCGATTTGAATGAAATTTGTTTTCAATATAGTTTGAAACCCGTACTTTTTTACCTGTAATTCCATGGAATCGGGAAACACCTAGTACCCACGGGGCACAGTAAGTATTAAGTATTTTATTAGTATTTTTTATTTTATATATACAATAATATAAATTATTAAAATAAAAAATATATATTATTGTTTGTAGTAAATGAATAAAATATTATTGTATTTGCATTTTGAATCAAGTTTAAAATATTAATATGTATTTTGATAAAATCTAAAATCCTTTTTCTTGTAAATAAAATATTGATAGAGCTTAAATGAAAAATTAAAACGAAAATATACAGAAGAGCCAATTAGTAAAATATTTCTGCATTTAATAAACCCACGGTAAAGTGAAATGAATTTATTTAAATTATCGCAATACAAATATTTAAGATCTATATTTATATAAAAATGTCATCCCAAATAAAAATAAATATATCAATGTCGCTAAAAAAACTGTATTAAACTTACCATAAATCATAGAGACGAAAAGCATAACCGCATTTAAGAAATACGAATGCCACTTAATTTTCTTAAAATCAGCCATCATTAATATTTACTAATTAACAGCACTATATAATTCTCACACCCGTCTTCTCTTCATCGTCACACTGTTTAATATCTCTTAATTAGTCCTACAAAAACCATGTCACAACTTACTGTCACTTAAACTGTCACCATTTAACGCGACGAATTTAAAAATGACATGCCATATATAAAGATATTTTTAAAGGGCCATTACATACTCCCTAGCAGTTTATTGATACCGTGTGTAAGGATTACCCCCATAACGCAGCCGGAATTAACTTTAAAATCAAAAATAAATCGCACTTAATCCTTTCCTTTCAAAGTTTGAACACTTCATTTGTGAATTTTTTTCCCGCACACTTATCACTTTCATCCTATAGAGCTTTTACAATCTTGCAGAAATTACGTTCGTTATACGTTCGAGTATGGATTTTTCGTTCCACGGGACACGTCCGTTCCGTTGGGATGCTTCCATCGCACTGCCTTACATAAGGGATCAGACCTATGCCAGCAGTCTGGGATGTTAGATAGAGATAGTTGATAATTTCCAAATTGTTGGAAAGGGATGGAAGGACTTTTCGCATTCAACTGTGGTCCGCTAAAACGTACTGTGAAAATCTTGTGAAGAAGCAATTAAAATGTATATTAAGCTGGGTATACTTTGGTCAGCATGCATTCGTACGTGACTAGTTGATTCTCTTTTATTTTTCAATGCATCTACGAGGAACTCTTTAGTACGTATCTGTGATAGAAATAAAGAGTTTGTGGTTCATTTCTATTTTTTGTAGTCATTATTTTAGACGGAAGGAATTCTTCGGCAAATTAATTAACATGCAGTCTTTCGTCTCCCCTATGTGCACTAATGGATACACTTTTGGTTAATGTTGAAGTATCATTTGTATTAACCTAGGTTATTCTTACTTGTGTGCAAATTTTCTTCCGTTTGTATGGTTATATTATTTACATTTAAACACAAACTATACCATATAAAATTTAAAACTGTTATGTCCTACTGAGTTTATAACAGTTTACACATAATAATGATCCAAAATAAGCAAACATTTCTAACAACTTAAAAGTTTTGATCAGAAAACTTAGAGGATATTTGTCAAGCGATCGCATTAGGCCGAGGGACAGATCTAAGTGATTCCCAGTGCCTCATTAGAAGGGTTAAGACGGGGTGATTATGTAAATGATCAAACATAATGTTAATGCTAGTAATCAAACTCTAAGATTTTGTGGTAAGAAATTGGTAGAATATTCTAGAAGGACTCTCCAAAAATCTCCAAAATAAGACGGATTTGTTACAACACTTATTGACTCGAAATCTGCTGGACCAATTCTGCAGAAAATTCGTAGGGAGATAGTTTAGGACCAGGAGAATGATATAGGATACTTTTAATTTCAGATATCCCACAGGGTGAAACCGCGGGGCACAGCTAGTTACTAATAAATTGTATCCAAGGTGTACATAAAATGTCTTAAGTAATTAATATGTACATCTATTTGTGACTATATTCTTGCAAATAATTGAATTAAAAAGCCTGTTTTGGAATTTCCATACCTATATTATGATGATGATCATTTTTTATGTCAGAGCAAGGATATATAATATTATGCGGATTAACTGATGAGAAAAAGTCTATTATCTTTGGCTAAAATATAGAACCAAAACCTTGAAACGATATCAAGCCAGGGTCCTAAAGGTCTAAGTGATTCCAGGACCCCATTAAACGGGTTAAGATGGGATAATGTAAATGTCTATCGACTATCTGCGTACAAACACAATGAATAATAAACAGCCAAACACACAAACTGTCACAGTAATGATGATACCCTGTTTATACAAAATATTAATACTTCTTTTTCTTCTTTTTTGTCACTGACGGATTTTGCCAATGCAAGTCTTCTGACAGAATATCGGTGAGTACTTCTGTTTCTTTGACTGTGACACTGTGCTAAGGAAAAATCAAGTTTCAAGATTTCCTTTTCTTTTGCTTTTTATGATTTATATGGGAGAATAATGATACATACATAAAAAATATGTTTAGTCAAAGTCAAAGGCAAAATCTTTATTTTCCAAAACGGCACCCTTCTAAGCGCTTTTAAAACGTCATTTACATTAACTTAATTCATATTTTTTATTTACTACATAGTATAAAACAAAGTCGCTTTTTCTGTCATGTGTCATGTTGTATGTCCCTATGAACGCTCAAATCTTTAAAACTACGCAACGGATTTTGATGCGGTTTTTTTTAATAGATAGAGTAACTCATGAGGAAGGTTTTTATGTATAATATCATCCATTAAACCCGTGCGAAGCCGGGGCGGGTCGCTAGTTTACTACAAATTTGGAAGAAGAAACAGTTATAAACCCAAGTAGTTGCTTTTTAAAAACGTTTAAATACAATGAAGATTTGTTTACATTGACTTATGTATGTCTATGAAGGCTGTCTCTACCGAAATGAAACGGCTATAAATTCAAGTAGTTGTTTTTTTTTTAATTTAAATACAATGAAGATTTGTTTACATTGACTTATGTATGTCTATTATTTATCTAGATCCTTTTCTTCTCCTTTCAAGCCGGCAATCTATCTGCGACACCTTGATGTTGTAGATGTTCATGGGCTACGGTCAGTCACTTAAAATCAGGTGAACCGCATGCTCCGCTTGCCTGCTGTTATATAAAAACCTCTATAGCACAAGCTTTGCTGAGCTTAGGTCTAGATAGCGCTTGGGGGATTTACATCGCTCCACCAAATAGGGCCTCTGCGGCGGTTGTGGTCTCCTATATGTTCCGGGAAGACCACAACGAGGAGGAGCACGGGATGGACACAGCTCCTTCCATCCTGCCCTCGCGGAGGGGCCGCGAGAAGCGGCTGACACCGGGGGGTTCGCAGAAGAATGCTATGGCGTGCCCGTGAGGGCCCACAAGGTGTGCGAAAGAACATCGAGGGGTTTTAGTCGGTGCAGGGTCGGCCGGTCGTTTCCCCAGACGGCCTAGTATGCGAAGGCATTTTCCCTAATAAAAAAGAGGTCAAGATATTCGCTATGTTAAATTTTCATTTATTTATTTTGTATCCAATAAAAATTAAGGACTAAAACTAAGTGACTATTAGGCCAAAGGAAAGGTCTAAGTGATTCCATGGCCACATTAAGCGGGTTAAGACGGGTTGATAATGTAAATGTACTTTATCCACTAACTGTGTATTACGACGCCACCGTCCGTGAATATAATATTATCCACGTGTCAAATACGTAATACTAAATACAAATACATAATGCAAATATTGTTAAATTGAATATAGATAAAGGCACCGACTTTGTATAGATTTCAACAAAAATGATATAAAAGTTATTTTCTACTTTTTAGAGCGAGGAAGTCGGTTCTATTTTTTGGCAAAAATTTTTATTTGTCCCTTTTAAGTGTCCTGTGAAGGGTAATCCCATCATCTAGTCACAATTCAGTTGATATATATGTCGCAGTAAGATAGATAAAGCCGTAACATAGTTATATCCCTAGGGATATAATTATATGCCGGAACATATTTATACGAAAGCGATTCATTACTATCTTTCTAGGAATATAGTTATAAAACGGTCCAAGTTTAGTGATATACTTATATTACTAGATTAAGTTTAGTGAAATAGCTTGCGGAGTGTGCAGCGTTCCTGTAAAAAATATACAGTGTTCTGCTAAAAGATGTGCCTGTAAGAAGCATTCAGTGCTATGAAATTCTAGATGTCAAGATTCCGCTTCTTGTTTGAACAAAAATTTGAAATTACTAACAAAGAAACAAAGATTTCAACTTAATAAATATAAGAAATAAAGTTATCTCAAAACTGTTGATTAGTTTTAAAAGATTTTTAATATTTCATTAGGTTTAATTGCGAAAAGTTTGAATTCCAAAATATTGTAATTTTAATTATAATTAAAATTAATACGTGTAATTACGTGTTAATGTCACAAAGTATTGTAACTAACTGCAGAATACATAAAGTAGATTTTTGCATGAAGATAAAACAAATTTATTATACCAATTTTTATTTAATTCTATGGTAGATTTCTATTTCACTAAGCGAAATCTAGTAATATAAGTATATCACTAAACTTGGACCGTTTTATAACTATATTCCTAGTAAGATAGTAATGAATCGCTTTCGTATAACTATGTTCCGGCATATAATTATATCCCTAGGGATATAACTATGTTACGGCTTTATCTATCTTACTGCGACATATATACATCATTAAATCTTAACCGCAGAGCTTATTCCGTTGATTTTTGAGGAATATCTTCCACATGGATGATCAAACTTGAACCAAATTTTCTATGGAATCACACTGGAACTCTACTATTTCGAATGCAAAAATAATTTTACAAATCGGTTTATAAACGCCGGAGATATGCGGTAACGTACATAAAAAAAATACGGTCGAATTGGTAACCTCCTCCTTTTTTTGAAATTAGGTAGTTAAAAAGAAGAAAATATATTTGAAATTAGTAATGATGCATTTTTAAATACTCTAAGAAAACTTTTAATACCTTGAACCAGACAATTTTTAATAAAATTTAGAAATTCAATATTTACGCTACCATTTTGTAATTTTAAACGGTAGGATCAAAGGAAATTTCTTTAGTATTTTCTATAGTATTTGCGAGTTATTTTCTTTATCAGACTATACCTGGAACTAATCAAGTTAAAATCTTTGGGTAGAAAACCTTTGTGAAGTAAAAAATTGTTTAAACCCATCGTACGTTCAAAACCAAATATTTTTATTGTAATTGTCGTTTAGTTACTTATCCATAAAGATCTCTCCAATTTATTTTTTTTTTGCTATAGTAGTCCACCTGAGGTGAAGTGACTGACCGCAGTCCATGAACATCTACAACATCAAAATATAGCAGACGCCTTGCCGGCTTGACGGAAGGGGAGTGGATACAGAAAGGATTAATGATAGGACGTTGGAGAGAGAAGAGTAGAATAGGATGGGAGAGGAATGGGAATACATTCAAATCAAACTAAAATGAAATAAAGTGATCGCTAGTGCTATTCAATGTATAATTGTATATCCTGGAATGCATTTTTATAAAGGGGTCTTCTTTATAACTCTTTTTTAAACGTGTTCCTTATAATAGTAGTAAGAATAAGGATAAGTAGGATGCAAAAAACTCTATAGCGTTAAACCGTAAATGCAATAAGGGGAAGTACAAACTATCACTAACTCCAATGAAAAATACAAATAACAGTAATTTGTACGCACGAGCACAGTTTGCTATAAATAGCTTTCTCGCAGTTCACTCTTGAAGGAAAAAATATCAAGTTGTGTGACATCGAGAGAATCGCTGGCATCCTTTTTGACATTTAATACTACACCATCTAGTCCCAAACTAAGCAAAGCTTGTACTATAGAAACTATAACCGATAGATATACTTAAACATACTTTTTTTGCAAATTTATACATACTAAAGTACGTATTATACGTTAAGGGTAAGAATTTAATTGTTGGTTTTAATTTTTCTATAGTACGTATGTATTTACAAAAAAAAAAACGTATGTTTAAGTATGTCTATCAGTTGTCTAGTGTCCATGGCTTTGGTTAATTTGGGACTAGATGGCGTTGTGTTAAATGTCCAGGAATATTTATTTAGATACATCGATCTATAAGTACCTAACGTAAGTTAAAAGTTTGGGAGTAAATTATTAATATAAAAAAACTGAATTTATGGATAAAAGGGTTTAGACAACTAATTTTAGTTTACTCTCAATTTACTTCCTAATATAGCTTCACCAATTTACTCCTGATACTATTTTATAAGTATATGTTAAAGCGCTCATTAGGAGTCCATTTTTCTTCCCATTGAAAACAATTTTTGTCGCTTCGCAACTGAACAAAAGAATGATTTATTCTCTCTAATATCAGGCGGAATTAGGCTTGCCTTTGTAAGCGAATCGAATGACAGTGTTTCTTTTTTATGTATATTTCACGGTTAAAATATAGGTGTGAACATAATGTTAAGATTAGCTGGCTAAACTTCAATTTCATCGCAGCTCGGTGGTCAAATATGAAAATGGAATACATAGAGTATTGTGTCATACTGTGATGATTCTTTCAACAATAAATAGAACAACCGATACATTTTAAAATTACTTCCATAACTTCTATCTTGATTAAAACTCGAAAAAAAGCTGAACCGATTTGACTAATTTGAGTCCTAAAATATTCGTGGAAGTCGAGGGAAGGTTTAAACGGTGAGAAAGTAAGTAGAACTTGTGAATAGAATAATAAAAACCACCATTATATTTTTCATATAAGTATTTTGTGTCTGGCAAATACTTCACGTCAAAAATCAAGTTCGCCGGGTCAGCTAGTAATTAAATAAATATTCTTTATTATACACACACAAAGAAATTTATAGATGAATACACTACAATTTAAGAGTGTAATTGGCGGCCGTATGGCTTCAAAGCTTGATTATTAAAAAGTTACCTAGAAAAGTCTATCACTTAAGGTTATGAAAATAAAATCGTAACGTTGATGACAGACAACTAATTATATTGACAGAATTATCTTTCAACCGCCAATTAGGAAGGCGTTGAAAACCATATAAGTGTTTTATGCTGCTTCGAAGACCAAAGACCTAAAGATATTTATAAGATTACAGCGTATTGATAAAAACTATTATATTCCATAGTTTAGCGTCTAAGCATAATTTTAAGTCCCTATCAAAGACATGTTTCATTTGTATGACATTCAAGTAGCTACAAAATCAAGTTGTCTGAATAATATTTCCAATTTTGAAATGTCTTTCTTTTTTTATTGTTGACCATTTCCCAAATTCACCCTGTACTATGAATAAAAAAAATTATTTTATGTATATTAATGCCCTTCATATTATATTATTTTATAATCACTTAATATTAAGCGTCGGATATTCAGCATATTCTCAATCTGATTTTTAATACAAAGGGGAAAATTACTAATATCTTAATTGTATGTGCAATCGGGATACTTGTATTTGTTTCTTTTTTAGCTGATAAATATCGTATCCTATTTATTTAGTGAAACATGATTGCTCTACTTTATAATTTAATACCTATGTACCTACCATGTTTTAAACAATTAATAATAAATAGTAGAAATAATAAATAGTTAAAATAATTAATCTACTGCGTGTACCGATAAGGACGTTTATCATTAACGTCTGTTTTCAATATTCTATCTATCCCTTGTTTGGCTTACTAAAGTCAGACAAATCTATCTATTTGCACTTACTTTGATTTCAATACCCTAACGACGGATACATTTGCTATGACTTTTGTCTATCTATTGTCATATAATCTGACATAACAATCTATCCATAACCATTAATACATTATTGAAAATGGCCGTTAGGCGTTAAAAACCTTACAAGTGCTTGAAATGCTGACAACATTGGCTTCAAAGTCCCAAAACTAAGACCTTTATAGGATTACAACGCGTATGTAACACCTATGCTGACCTAATATTAAATAACCTCCTAAGTGCGTGTCGGCAACAATTAAGTGGTCCAACGCTATATAATAAATACTTGACAAAAATTAATATTAGATAAAGCGTTTTATAAGTAATAAAAAAATAAAAATAATTTTCTGAAGTTCGTTAGCTATTAGGTACTCGGAAACGTAGAAAATATTATGTTAAGCTGTAATAGTTCTCTTATTAAATTCCTTCGCGCTATTATTTTTTTAAATATTTGGTCAAATATTTTAACTAGGTCTGGATAGAGTAACTCTTCAAAAAATGCATATTATCGCAAACAGATCTCTTAAGAAATAATTCTGGTTCAGAGTGTAATGATTTTTATAAAATTTAATATTTTATCGACTAAAGGTATTCGGTCAACTCAAATGTCTCGTTAAATTTTAAATTATGAAATGAATTCGAATTACAAATTTAAAATTACAATATCCATAATAATATAGTGGGATTTGAAAAGTAAAAATGTGTTGTTCTCGAATTTGTATCGAAAACTTTTAAACGCTTACACCCCTATTCTAAGAAAGTAAATTTTACCTCCACACAGGTCACGTCAAATATGACGTATGACAAATTACAATCGGACATTAATGATTGAAATAAGATAAAAATACAATATTTTATGAATAAATAGATCGAAGTAACGGATTAAGGTGTTAAATTTTCTACTCCGAAATTTTCTTAACGTGAGTGGACGTGAGTTAGTAGCGTTTTTTTTTTCGACTCAGAATTTAAATTTTCTTTGACAGAGGTTGATTGAAGTCGAGGAATGTTCGAGATACGTATACGTTGACGACGATGACCAATGAAAATAATAATTAAACAAATTCAAATATTCGAACGATTCAAAACAGTGATCCAAGTTCAAATTTTTAGTTGGAGGACAGACCGGACAAAGCAAAACGTTTTATTGGCGGAAGTAATACCTTCAAAGCGTTCCTTCGAGCACTGATTTCGATTTGATTTAGATTCGACGTGAATAAAAGAACTGAATCTGCACGCAATTAAAATTCACCCTTACACCAACGTCTTAGAGCAGATTTGGGCGTGAAAAAGAAATGACTAAAATAGTCGGAGACAATGCGAGGGAGACGAATTTATAATTAACTGCAATCAACACTGGCGTATAGAATTTCGAGTATTCGGTACAGTCGCGTTCTTAATTAATTTTGTTTTCTGTTTTTCTTGAAGTGTGTTTATAGATGTTTATTTGAATTTATTATTTTAATGCTCGTTTTTAGATACATATTTAAATTTACAATTCATATAAAATTCTTTACTTCTACATATCTATTGTGATATTTTAATTTAAATTCCATTAAAAAAAATGCGCAATGCAAGCCGAGTTGAATATGAAATGAATACGTTACTTCAGAAACAAAATTATTGAGGCATATTTGGATGCAATGTTCTGTTTTCACTTAGACGTTAAAGGTCAGGATATAACTTGCATAAATATTTATATTGGATGTCGTTACTTTGGTTGAAAGGAAGTAAGAAAGAAAGAAACATTTATTTGGACACACATAATACACATTATACAATCACATACAACAATAGAAAGAGACGATAGAAGACAATAAAAAAGGTTGTGTGTTTATATGACATGAAATGACATTATCCATGTATTCTAATAACTTGTAGGTATACTAAATAATAAATTTCACAGCTACCAGGCAATTACCAAGGAAACAAAGCAATTGTAACAATATAAGATCGTTAATTAAAGGCAGTCATTTAAGCCGTTAAAGATCCAAAACATTTATATCGAAGTCTCTGAAAATTTGCCGCTCCAGTGAGCAGGCACTTTGATACACCGATTGGAATAATTAAAGCTTTTAAAACAATATGTTGAGTGAAACAAATGGATTTTTATTATTTTTAACCGGCTGCCCAAATAAACAAGGAGGTTATCAATTCCGGGTCATTTATTAAATTTTTATTTTTTTTAGTCTTACCCTATATTTACCTTGTGTCAATATTTCCCCTTAATAACTAACATTGCAATTTCTCCGAAAACATACTAAATATGAATGGAAATAAATTAATTAAAGACTAAGTTAAGAAAGTATTGTATAACGGAAGGAAATATCGGAAAAATACTCAGTGAAAAGTCATATAGTCTGTGATTCACAAGGTGTGAACTATTTAAAATTATACGACGGCTCACTTGTCGTTAAACATTCTTTGAGATATTATGTTAAGTGATAAGGGTTCAAAATGTAATTTCATTTCTCAAAATTCTAACTAATGAGGTGATGTAGAAGATGTGCATCACTTACTTACAGAGTTTGTTCGATATAAAACGGCTCAAGAATCTTTGATGGGCACTCTTAATCTGAACAGAATACACGGGCATAATCCATACTTTACTGTCAACGAGACCACGAGGGATCTAAGCATGATTTTTAGTCCCTATCAAAGACGTGTTTCATCTGATTAGCTTATAATATTTTAAATACGATTTTCATATCACTATGTTAAAAAATTCCTTACAAATAAATAGAAAAAATATTTGAGCACTTCCGCGCGCGCCTGTACCGCCCGTGCCACGACAGATGTTAACATACGTTGTTTGTTTTCTTACTTTGAGAGATATGTTTGTTATTTTTTCTCGAAGGCCTCCTCCCTCGTTCCCGGTTTATTTGTGTCACGAGAAATTAACTGCTTTGGACGTTTCTTATTAGATGCAATAGTTGTAAGTGTCTTTTTTAATTAAAACTATAATTACGTTATCTCGTAGTATAAAACGCAAGTTTGTGCGTTAATACGCGCTAATCTTCTAATCCATCGGATAGACTTAAAATATTTCTCTATCTAGTATATAAGCACGGCTTCGCTCGTTAAACTTGGGGTATAAAGATCAATAAAAGATATCCATTTTAATCTAATATAGCTTATAGCCTGAATACAAAATTTCATTAAAATCCGCTCAGAAGTTGCGACATGATTGACACATTATATTTTTTTTAAATAAATCTCTGAATAATTAATTATTTAGAATCAATTTTAATCTATAAACATACAAGTGGCTCGTTCTAAGCTAAACCTCGCATTTTCTATATAAACCGACCTTTGATACCACACTTCACTATACTTATAAAAATTGTCCAACCGCATTTCGCTCGGTCAAAAATATGTTTTAATTTAATGAGACGTTTAAATCTATTTGTCGAATCGTAATTTATGTTTATGTCATCATAAATGAACTGCGCTCTCTCGACGATTTGATAGTTGTTGATATTTTTATTTAATTAGAAATTATGACTTGTATAAATTTGTCCGTTCATAAGTTTTATTTAAATTAACCGTCCCTTTTGCTACTTGAAGATAATAATTCAATAGGTAACGAAATATATTTTTATTTTTATTATTTGTAATAATGATGAGGTTTTATTAATAACTGATGTGACATGTTATTTTGTCCTTACAAAATATATTTTTTCTTCTAATAGAGTCTGGTTATTGTCAGGGAGTTCTTAAAATTGTAATCGTCTGTTATAATTATATAACCTGTACGATGAAAATTGTAATTTTCTACTGTATAGGTGTTTTTCAATTGATTTTTGTAAATACTATAAATATATAGTATTTACAAAAAAAATATGTAATAAAGTATCATCAAAGTATTTCTATCAGTTATATAGTTTCCATACAAGCCTTAGTTTAGGACGAGATGGCCTTATGTTAAATGATTCCTAGATTATTTATCTTATTACAGTACAAGAGTTTGACTTATATACCTATCTCTTTTATTCCCAATAAGTGGACTCCATTCGCTTCACTTATATCCAAAATAAGCCACTTACATCGTAATAGACATCCTCAATTTAACTAAAGTCAAAACTTTGCAATATATCTAAAACAAATGTATTATAAATCTTAACAAATAGGAAACATAAGTGGGGCTGACTGAGGGGACATTAAAAATGGTACCATTACAGTTATTTCCGTCCTTCTAAAAATAATTTGTAGTCGGTTTCAATGGAAACAGTACAATTTGTCTTACATTTCAAGTGTCGGTATTAATGGCGAGAAATAAATTTCCTGGTAATTAAAGAAACTTTGTATTTTTTTTATGTTATAGCAGGCAAGCAGGGCATGCGGTTCACCCAATGTTAAGTGAATGACCGCAGCCCTTGAACTTCTTCAACATCAGAGTGTCGAGATGCCATGCCGGCTTGAAGGAAGGGGAGGGGATAAGGAAGGGTTTAATCATAGGAAGTTGGGAGAGGAGCAGGACAGAATGGGAGAGGAATGGGATGGGAACACAGGTCTCCGGGCACCCGCTCACCGTACGAAACACAGTGCAATACTGTTCCACGCCGGTTTTTTATGTTGTTAACTGCACCGATGCGAGCTTGGCCCTATCGTGCAATGCCTGGCTCCCACTCTTTAAATTTGTATTTGGTTATTACTTGATTTAATTAACGACATTGAAGAGAATTGGTTAAGGCCCGTTTAGGTTCCTCTAAACGACGGAGCGTCATAGTCGTGTTATACTATAACGTTGCGTCGTTTATATCTATCTGATGATAGGAATCGTTTGCATTAACGAGCGGTTATAATCAACCAATCGGAACCATGTTTTGATAGTTATGTAAACGCCACGCTTGTTATAGATACGCTTTAAACTTTTAGTAGGATATTGTCCGTAAGTAAAACGACTCATCATTTTTGTAGGAACTAGGCATAAGTCACCATTTTGGCCCATGGTGATATTTTTTAATTTATATTTTCATTTTTGGACGATTTATTTTTTAACAAGTTGTTCCTCAGTGTTCCATTTGCGTAGCCGATAACTTATTTCAAATTTATATATTTTTTGTGAAGCAGTATCTTCACTGTGATATAATCACACACTAAAGTGTAGATTACACTATTATTATAAAGAGGAAAACTTTGTTTGTTTATTTGCTTTCAAAAACTACTGGACTGATTTAAAAAAAATCTTTTACCATTAGAAGGCTACAGTGTCCACCAGTAACATAGACTTTATTTTACAGGCTATTTCACAGGTCATTATTCTACGTGAGCGAAGCCGCGCGGATCAGCTAGTAAATTATAGCAGTATAAAATAACCCTTAACGTAGCAAATACTTCAGGTCTAAATACGTCAATCTTAAACGTATAAACACGTTACAAAAATTCCATTAAACTTGATAGACATTCAATTACGCAAACACACAACTCTGTTACTTCCAAAAATACCTTTAACAATTGCTTCTAACGACTATTTATTGAAGGAAACAAACCTTAAATAACAAGTATAAAAACATTTACGACGTTTTGATTTGTAGCCGTAATACCAATTGATAAAACCATTGAAAATTCAACTTTAAAATTAGTGGATAAAGTTCAAAATTGACTAGCAGTAAAAGTTAACCCGGTTGAAGATATAATTAGCTAGAATACGGACTTCAGTTTGGAGTATTAACAAAACAACACCTATTTTTCACAATTAAACGAAACAAACTTTTAATTATCAACTTTAAGATTTATTTGAAGAACGTATTTTAACACCGATATACTTTTTAAGGTTAATAAATTTCTGGTCGTATTGGTATGGCACCACCTTACTTTCACAAAAAATAAAATAACACTTACTTTCAACTACTTTTAACTTACTTTCACAAAATATAACATAACAGGTACTTAACATGTTATGTTCTACGGTTATAGATGAAATAGTTATAGTTAAATAAAAGACTCAAATATCAGTAAGTAGGCACACATCTCAACGGATACGTCTGCACACCTGACGCCACAGATGACAGGTGTGAAGTGTCAAAAGTAACACAATAGGGTTTCACTACAGTACCTATTTAATGAACCTCTAGTACTCAAATTTCTTTTTTTTTGTATTTGTATGTAATCAGGAATCTATCTAAATCATCTAAATCATCCAAGGTGGTTACCAAGATTTAAGCGTGACAAAAAAAAACTATATATTTATTAGTCGCGGCTCGCGGTTCCACCCGCTTTACTTCTGATCCCGTAATATCCGGGATTAAAAGTAGCCTACATGTTATTCTGAACCTACATATATACCAAATTTAATCATATCGGTTCAGTAGTTTTTGCGTGAAAGAGTAACAAACATACATCCTCACAAACTTTCACATTCATATTAGTAGGATCGTATAGATTTAACATATCACAAATGTCTACGATATTTCTTCAATAACTCTCTGTCAACAATATTAACTGATTTCCTCTTGTTTGTTAGCTCGTACAATACTATAAAGCTATTGTTTACAAAAACAATACGGTTACTGAACGAAAACTTGAACTACGGATATCGTGAAGATATTTGTGTTGAATGCATGTATGGCGTGTTCCACTTGGCGCTTTGTGATACATCCACACTATTATATAACTAGAGATATTGTAGAGAATTTAAAAATATTTTGTAGATTGTGTTGTTTAACTTTTTTTTATATAGTACCTACTCGCTTCGCTCCCCTAGAATGACGTTTAAATAGCCTATAAAATATAGCCTATGTTACTCGTGAATAATGTAGCTTTCGATTGGTGAAAGTATTTTTAAATCGGTCCAGTAGTTTTTGAGTATATTCATTACGAACAAACAAACAAAGTTTTCCTCTTAATATAAATTATTATTGTAGAAGTGTAGATAACAATTCTATTCACAAATCTACGTAAGATACTTTTGAGTCAAGTGAGCAAAATTTGTTAACTACCATGTTTTTACTCAGTTATTCGAAATAAAACAACAACAAACAATTTTTGTGATAGAATTATGAATTAATTATTTTTGTATGTAAAATTGATGTTTACAAGTAAATTTTCAAAGACTATTTATACTAGTTTAAAATTTTAAAAGCATCAAGCAACACGATTGCAATTTGAAATTGAACGAAAAAGAGCAATTTACGTCGAGTGCACTATGTGAATTATTAATATTTCTTAGTATCAACCGACCCATTCGTGGTACTGCTAAAATAGAGTAGCTGAAATTATTTAATATTAATTGAACCTTCAGTAAATCACTGTTAACGTCAAACATAATATTCCTTAGAAACTTATTTATTTACATCACTTTATTGTACAAGAAAAATAAAAACACACAATACAGCGAACGCTATAGCATAATAGCAATTTCTTTCGCAATTTAAAACCTTTTTAGAAATTATTCAAACCAATATAAAAAGATTGGTTATTAAATATTTCAATAACCTGACATTAACATCAAATAGACCGTAACCTGATTATTTTATTTCAAGATAAATAAAAATACTTCAAGGTCTCTATTATGTGCAATTGATTCATTAAGTCACGTTTACTATCTTGTGTTATGCATCTTACAATGAACAGAATCTACTCAGGGACTGCGGTTTTATCCACAATTTTATACGAAGCATGATAATGTAAAACAAAATTCAAATAACTAATATCATGCTAATTCTATGAAAAATAACTTTAAAGAAACCTCAGAAACAGTCCTGAGTCTGGAAGTTAGCGGAGTTGGAACACCCTCGTGCCTCGGAGAGCACGTAAAGTCCTCGATCCGGTGCCTGATCTCGCCGGTCGCCGGTCGTGTCGGTCAACCGGCCCATCTGGTTATGAGAGTAAAAGCACGTACACTTATGCACTATAACATCTCTTGCGCAGCTGGCTAGACTCTGTTAAGATTTGCCACCGTGGTCGAAATCGTTCAGGGAAGCTATTATTATTATATTATTTATAACTTTATCAGCCGCGCTTGCTATCTTGTGGCAAGCACCCAACAATCAATAGCACCTAAACAATTGCTGCTTTTTAATTGACAATACTATTGGAAGCGTGCTAATGTACATCAACGTGCTAATAATTTACATGTAGTAGTATTCAAATCTAAGTCTTATTATAGTCACTTCAAAGACTCAATTAGTGTAAAGCTAATTCAATGAGCCACGCTTGCTATCTTGTGGCAAGCACCTAACAATCAACAACACCTAAGCAATTACTGCATTTTTATTGACAATTCTATTGGAAGCGTGTTAATGTACATCAACGCGCTAATAATTTACACGTAGTAGTATTCAAATCTAAGTCTTATTATAGTCACTTCAAAGACTCAATTAGTGTAAAGCCAATTCAATGAGCAACGCTTGCTATCTTGTGGCAAGCACCTTACAATCAACAGCACCTAAAGAATTGCTGCGTTTTAATTGACAATTCTATTGGAAGCGTGCTAATGTACATCACGCTAATAATTTACATGTAGTAGTATTCAAATGTAAGTCGTATTATAGTCACTTCAAAGTCTCAATTCATGTAAAGCTAATTCAATGAGCCACGCTTGTTATCTTGTGGCAAGCACCTAACAATCAACAGCACCTAAGCAATTGCTGCTTTTTAATTGAAAATTCTATTGGAAGCGTGCTAATGTACATCAACGCGCTAATAATTTACATGTAGTAGTATTCAAATGTAAGTCGTATTATAGTCACTTCAAAGTCTCAATTCATGCAAAGCTAATTCAATGAGCCACGCTTGCTATCTTGTGGAAAGCACCCAATAATCAACAGCACCTAAACAATTGCTGCATTTTAATTGACAATTCTATTGGAAGCGTGCTAATGTACACCAACGCGCTAATAATTTACATGTAGTAGTCTTCAAATGTAAGTCGTATTATAGTCACTTTAAAGTCTCAATTCATGCAAAGCTAATTCAATGAGCCACGCTTGCTATCTTGTGGCAAGCACCTAACAATCAACAGCATCTAATCAAGGGCTGCGGTTTGATCCGCAATTCTATTAGAAGCATGCTTATGTATACCAACGCGCTAATATCATGCAAGTGAATGAGCTTCCAATAGTAATCAAATGTAAGATTGAATCAGTTGCGGTATTTCTGTGGTAACGTAAATTGTTATGCTGTTGATATTATGAATTTGCCTCCAATAATACATCGCCTCTTTGCTTCAATAATGTGATAAGTTGGAAAAGTTGATTTTTTTTTATTTGATAATTGAAATCGCCGTGTTTGATTTTATTTTCTCTAAAAACGCGGTATCTTTTACGTCATTAATGGCGAAGCTATGATCGAAAGAGTGAGAGCGACTGTGGTATGTCGCGATATCGCGTTGTGTCTTTCTTCGTGATGATTTGATTCGACAATGAAACAAGACAGTTGTCACTGCGCACATAGAAGCGACGGTGCTCTTGGTTTTCAGCGGGAGCGTGACATCACGACAATATCACAGTGAGTTTGCAAAGGTATGTTTTAATTCAATAATACTCTTTTATTCTATAATGTGATATGTAAACTTGACACAGTTATGTTGAAATATTACAGTGAAATATCGGTTTGTACATATTCTTATGTCGCATTGTTGCCGAAAAAATGCCAAGTTAGCTTTGTGATATCTTAGTTTGTTACGTTGTAGATGATGAAACTTTTTTAATATCTAAAACAAGTTCCTTTATATTTGCAAATGTTTCGTTTTTCCAAAAAAAATAAATATATTGCCATGAAATATTCCAAAATATTACGTTGTATATACTAAAACAAATAACTATTTCGACTTATTTTTTCAGATGGGATGGCGGTCTAAGAGATTTGTTGAACTTGCAACAGCAACTCAAATTTCCAGAGTAGTTCTTCTAGTGACACGTCAGGTAGCTCATCAGACAGCTCGTCGGACAAGCCATCAAAAATTTATTTTTATGAAGGTAATATTATATGGTAAGATCTAAAGCATTTCATAATCTTGATAATATATTATAAGTAAAACCATGAAAATTGATTACAGACAGCGACGATTCGGTTAAAGACCCAAACTTTGAACCTGTGGAAGCAAGATACCGTAATCAAAGTGCTTCAAAGACTGATAAAGAAGAGATGAATATTAGTTCCAGTAACCATGACAATATATTACGCGAAATTCCTACCTCAGACCAGGGAAAGTCACAAAATAATATTCAAGTACCACAAATGATGCTAACACAAAATGAACCGTGTGGTGTTAGCGCCAATCACCAGGAGTCAACTGATCCACATTGTAGCCCAATTTACAAGGCTACAATGACATCTGCGATTGTCTTTAATAGCAGAAATGTTGCTACCGTACCGTAGCAACATTTCTGCTATGAAAGACAATCGCAGATGTCATGAAAACCGATACAAAGTGGACGAAAGCATTAAAAAGCGCGTTAGAAGATTTATTTTATAGAAGCAATACCAAAAATTGAATCGCACTACATAAGAGCTGACTCTAAAAGACAGTACATTGATGGCTAAGATTTTTTCCTATTTTAAGTTGCCATTTTAATTTATTCTGTGAAATGCTATTATAACCAAAAATTAAAGTTAAGATATGAGTCTGACTGATTATTTAATATTTAGTAATTTGTGAATTCCACTAATAATTTGATTTACTAAGATTTATTTAGTGATTGGTGCAATTTAACTCCTTTTAGTAATAAAAAATATTCCTCAAATTATATAAAGTCTTTTCTTCATCAACGTTTGAATGGTATATAAATGGTATATAACCCTGTAAAATATCAAAATGAATATCATTTACAACGTGATAAATCAAATTGTAACACTCATTGTATCACACATTTTCAGGGAAACTGTGACATATTTTCCGCTTTTTTTTTAACATACCAATTAATGATCAATTTCATTAAATTACCAGGGCATATTTATATTTCCAGGAAGCTTATTCATTAATATTTGTAATTAATCTTAAATTGACTTAAAACATTTATTCAATTTAATACAATGATTAATTGAAAGTTAAAAAATGCTCTCCTGTAAAATTAGGTTTTTCAAGATACCACAGTATTGAAGCAAAGAGGCGACATATCTTATGCATGTCTTCCCAAAGTTATAATAGATATTTAAATTAGAAAGCTCTGTGAATTTAAAGAATACATTTTTTTATTACTTCAATTGTAAAAAAATACTATTGAACACTGATGACTATTTAGGTGGACAAGTATATGATAATTTATATTTTATACTGTTCGATCCTGATACAACTGCATCTCGATTTATTTGTAAAAAAACTCTCCATTAAGTTCCACGGTTATTTATTTTCTACACTATCTCAATTTGTTCACAAATTAGACCGATTTTGAACACCATCTTCAGTAATTCCGATCGAAATTCTGAATAAATAATTAATATAGTGTGAAAAATAAATAACTATGGAACTTATTAAAGGGATTTGTTATGCGCATATATTACATTATTATTAATTTATAATATTGTTTTTGTGTGAAAAACCCACAAATTCGTTCAGTAATTTTGG
>LQNK01000138.1:82028-97275 GCA_001586405.1 Phoebis sennae
AGAAGACCGGCGAGAAGCAGTATCGCACTGTGTTTCGTACGGTAAGCCCAGAGGCCTATGTTCCTATATTTCTCTCAGAACAGAAAAAATTACTCCCATCAATAACATTACGTAAGGATGTAAAGATGAATAAATAAATATAATTCATTGTAAAAAAAAATACTCCAACAAAATAATTCGAGCATCTTACATAATCTATACAATTTTTGCTCTTATCAACCGCAACGTCTATCAACGTTCAAAGACTATCTCCAAAGACTACAAAAGCGCGTCTAACCGAATTTCAATAATATTTCGTATTCTGGTGAAGTATGGGTATTTCTTTTGGCGTTATCAAAAGTGACACCTCGGCTAAGGACTCGAATATTCTTGATTGACGTACTTATAATACCAATATGATTCCTTTTCAATTGGAACAGTGACTTTTTGACGGCTTTATTTTTCGTGAAATACGGTTTATTATTTCGATTCCATTTTCCTTCAATATGACATATTTTCTTGATCGTTACTGTAGTCGTCTTATTATTTTCAATCTATACTATAATATTATAAAGAGGAAAGATTTTTTGTTTGTATTGAATAGACACCGAAACGAGAGAACCGATTTGGATGAAATTTTGTACAGAGATTCTTTGAAACCCCAGGAGTTACATTGGATAAAATATCATTACGCGAACGGTTTATATACGCGGGTGAAACCGCGAAGCTCAGCTAATATTTTATAAACGCCTCGTCCAATCTATAATTTTTTTACATATTTTGATTTCAATATCCTACCGCCTTAATTATGTGTTTTGTCTATCTAACGTCATATAATCTGAGACAACAATCTATCCATAACCTTTGATATACTATTGAAAACGGTAGATGACAGTAATTTTAATATAATATAATACGTAAACAAAATATTTAATTAAAAATTGTTAATCACTGTTCTTGTAATTCAATTTAAAAATTAAGAAACTTTGTAGTCATAAGGTTAGATTGTAATCTTAATAGACATTGACAATGTTTTATATTGTATAAGAAAATACGGCTGATTTGAGAGCCTCTTCCTTTTCTTGAAACTAGTTTAATAAATAAAGAAATAGACACACCGTTCATGCGACTCGGATTAAATTATACTACCAGTATAATAATACAAAAACATATTTCACTAATTATTAGATGAACACATAATGAGAATCAAATAGCAGTATATGAATTCTATATACACATTTAAAACTTTTATTATAATGGAAAATATTCTGAAACAATGACCTGGTAATGGTGGCGTGAATTATACATCATTAGGCCTCCATTACAGTAAACGGTGTGGGAGATTCTGCGTAAAAATAGCGCATTTAACAGCTTTTTATTTTATGATTTGCCATTAAGATGCGACTATGTTAAATGCGCTTATAGCTCATTGTATCCATCGTTAACCATTAGTGAGTTAAGCTATGTGAGACGCAGTCAAATTCGTGATGGGTGACCAGCTAGGAGATTTTGGTATGAGCGCAAAATAGATTATTTCGAAGCATATTTTTCCTAACAATAGGAATATGTCAACTTAATGTTTTAAATGCGAAAGTTTGTGATGATATGTCTATGTATATGTGTGTTTATATGTACTTGTATATAGCCTATACAATATAGCCTATTCCACTTAGAAAGATGTTTTTAAAGAGGTCCAGTAGTATGACAACATTACGAATATACAAAGAAAATCCCAAATGTTTTCTGTATAAACCATAAGTCTACGTATATCGCATTACCCTTAAAACCTTATCAGTCGAATTCTGACATCATTGGAAAAATATCATATATAGGATCGCCCGCGAAGCTCCTAATGAGAAAATCTGTTTTTAGCAAATTAACTTTAAAGTCACGAGTCCGCAAAACCTCAACATTAAAAGGTTTAACAGAATCGATGAGATCGCACTACATATTAAAGTTAACGTGTTTATTCTTCAAGTGCCTGACCACAACGTGCGGAATAAGCCCGCTTTTTGCTTCGTATGGAATCTGTTTGTAAGATAAAAGAGAATATTCTGGAGTACGAAAGTTGGATGTGTTAATTTGTAATGTTAACAAAAAGAAGAATCTTTTTGTTAACATAACAAATTAACACATCCAACGAGTATATTATCGCATAGAAATGCGATAATATACTCGTATGCTTCGTTTGTAATATTCATAGCCTTATTTAACTATTTTCAAAATAAATGTAACTATTTATTTTATTCTTTTATTGCCATGGACGTGTGATGTATGGAATTATATATAACCTTGATTATTGTAATAAATAAAAAGAGTATTAAACCAGCAGTCTGTAGTATCACCCGTCTCCTGAGCTCTCATTCTCGCAAGACATCCAACGATAGTGCTCATCTTAAGAAAATGCGAATTCGATTCAATACGTTTGCATGTGTGATTTTTTTGGTAAGAACTTGGGGTTACATGTGATAAGTATTAATTTGTTGATAATAATTCGTAAAAAGAACAGCGCTTTTCGTGTGTACGTAAAGTAACCAAAAAGTATTTTTGTAATTATTTTCATCGATTTTCCGTTTGATGCCCATTCTTTCTGAGAGTCAATATTAGAGTCAACTAATTTACCTTCTTCTAGATCACTTACATAATAATCAACATCACCTAGTTCACCCACTTCTACGTCATTTATCCGTTCTTGAATAGCTGATGGACATGATTCTTTGTTTGCTCGATCATAAAAAACCGATATTAAATACCACATCCATTCAAAATCCCTCACACTCCATGTTATTTAGATCCCCGTTACCACTATTAACATTTTAATCAGTAATTTTCATTATCGAAGCAAAATTAATACGAAATTAGCTGAAGGTTCTGGATTCAATTATGCTAATGCGCTTGTCCTTTAATATTCTAATGGAATCGTCTGGGTTGTTTTCAGAAGACCTCATTTTTCGCTAATACGGATTTGAGACCCTACTTATAGCTGTTTGTTTTAATGTTGTGTGTACGAAATTTGACCGTGGTATCACAACATAGTATGAAACAAAATCGCTTTTTCTGTCCTTTGTATGCTTGAATCTTTAAAACTACGCTACGGATTTTGATGCGGTTTTTAATAGATAGAGTGATTCTAGAGGAAGGTTTCTATGTATGATAAGATCTATTTAATAGTGGTGAAATGCTGTACTTATTTTTTTTTTTTCCGATAACATTGCAAACATAGGTTGAACTCTACGAGATTTATCAAAATAATGTACTAATTTTTATATACAATGTTCACAGTTTTTCTGAAATGTTTTTAGTATCAGCATTGCTCCCGTGCGAAGCCGGGACGGGTCGCTAGTAAATTATATTGACCCATTGCTTTTAGTAGACTCAAGTTTTGATTGTTTTATTCGCGGGAATATTTTTAAATAAATATAAATAATTAAATAAATATAATTCAGGGACAATTAATCGCTATGCTATCTAGACCCAAACTATGCAAAGCTGCAAGAAAAGATTGAAATGAAGAAAAAAAATTAATTAATTATTATATTACCTTAATCGGTAGGTATACAAAATTTAACTAAAGAGAGTGTTCAGTAGCGACGGTGTGATTGATACACATACATCCAAATAACCAACGTTTCTCATTAATAACATAAATAGCGTTAATGCTGCAATACTGCCTCTGACTAAAAAACTATTAACATTTAAAGCGAAATCCGTCACAATGTTTAAAATTTCTAAACATCTTATTTTAGCAAAAGGTATAAACCAATCTTAAATTCAATGAACGCTTCAAGTAAGTTTTATTTATTTCCATGCCAGAAACCTTTATAAGTTTCGCCCTTTGTGCCCAAACCCAGGTTGGGCCGAAACCGCAGGCCTGAACTAATTATAGAGTTCCCAAGACGCTGGTCATTTGACGAACTTGCAAATATTTAAAACAAAATCAACATTGAGTTGGATGTTGACTTACCGCCAAAAGGTCTTAAGAGGAAACTATGTAGACAATTTTAAAGCAATGTACTTAGCATTTTCTTGCGTTTATTTTAATGGTAGTATTTCAAAAGAAGATTATATACAATTCTTGATAAAAGTAACCTTTCTTTCCAAGATGCTGGGGTTTATAAAACAGATTTTGATTGTGGTCATACATAGGTACAATCTAAGAGAAGCATTGAAAGCCGACTAAAGGAACATATTGCTGATATTAAGCAGAGGCGTCACTCGAAGTCAGCTGTATGCGAACAGACTATAGACAAACCACACCACTATATACGCTTTGAACAACCACATATTCTACCTAGTGAAAATAGTTTATTTCAAGGCTGGTATGCGGGGCTAGTGAAATTAAAAAAACAACAGCATCCAATAGAGAAGACGGTTTCCGACTACCAGTAACGAACACATGTACCTACATACATAATATATCCTCAGAAACTTTTGCATTTATAATATTAGTAGGATAATAAACTGAGCATTAGCACACAACAAAAGTTAAACTCGTGTTTAACTTATTTTATCGACGCACACAGAAACAGATGCATGACTTAAACGGGTCACATTTGCCGTCGATCATGTAAGGTTTCGCGACCCTCTTAGGATAGCTTCACGACCCCTCGGGGGTTACGACGCACAGACAGAAAAATACTGGTCTATACAAGAACGCGATGGATATCACTTTGCAAAGCGAAATCCTTACGCGTCTTAAGCTGGGATCCACCTCTAATTATAATATACGTTAAAATTTCAAACAATTCCAACGAATGTGAGTCACGAAGAAATAACCGGTTCCAATTAGAGAGTTAGCTAGACCTCGCTGTAATGACACAAAAACAGCAACCTTTCATTTGATACCACACTAGGGCATGTTCGAACCCTTAACGATTCGCCAATCTTCGAACTTAAGATTTTCTTTTGTCCAAATTATTATTTTAAAAAACTTTATCCACATCGGATTAACGATACTGCACTAATCGTCAAACGTCAAACAGGAAAATTTCGTGATCCGTAGGGGGTTGCGACGGATGGAAAAATACTGGTCTATGCAAGAACGCGATGGATATCACTTTGCAAAGGGAAATCCTTACGCGTCTTAAGCTGGGATCCACCTCTAATTATAATATACGTGAAAATTTGAAACAATTCCCAACGAATGTGAGTCGCGAAAACAACTGGTTTCAATTAGGCGCGTTTGTTGTCTTTATGTTTTAATAGACTTCTGAGATTGTTTGAAATGTTACTTTGTTTGAAATCATGTTAGAATCTACATATTAAACCAATTTGTTACAAACTGTGAATATGTTCGCAAAATTCTTACTGATGTCCCTTTTGATTTACAATGTTATTTTACATGTGAAATGTATTTTTTTTTATTCAGACTAATAAATAAATGATTTTTGTTTGGGAAACAAAGATTAATATGAACTATAATGCTCCGTACTAATATTATAAATGCGAGAGTATCTCTGTGTGTCTGTATGTCTCTTACTCGCGTCCAAACCCCTAAACAGATTTGGGTTTGTTCAAACTATTCGCTTAAAAACATTATTCACATCAGATTAACGATACTGCAGATATCGTCAGACAAGAAGACAAGTTAAGGTCCAAGAGGAGGAGACCAGGCGTCTTGCAGTACAGGATCTATCGATCTTTAGTTCTAACTTTTAGATTAGTATTTGGGAGAAATAAATACATTTAAAATAGCAATACTCACCTACTAAAAATAAAGGATCAATTTGAATTCCCCACACTTTAAACTCAATATACTTCGACTTATTTAACCTATTTCGTTAGCGAAAAAACGTTCTCACATTCGACACACAGATCAGCGATAAGACAGTGATGTATGGTTGCAATTGCTTTTTGCAAATTGCTCGCGTTTCCCACACGATATTTATGCCCTGCAATTATTTTTACTCAATAACACGGCCTTGGGTTGAAGATGTTTGAAGTTGCCCATTGATTTTGTATTAGGAGTGCTGAAAGATGTAAGAGGGCATCTTTCGTTAAACAGGACGATTCATATATCTGTAAAGGGAAGTTATGAAAGGGAATTAGAAGTATATACAAAGGAATGAAGGAATAAGAAAGGTTTTTCGGTTTTGGTCATGAGAAGGACTAATTCTGGACATGTTCTACTTATTAAAGTTTATTAACGTGCAATAAATTATAGCTTCGTAACAGAATCTTTTGTAGTGACGCATGCATACTTTAAAAAAACAACTCAAACTTCATGCTTTGCTTATTTTTTCCTCAAGCTTAACTTACGTAGTATAATGTTATATATAGAGCCCATAAAATATAGCCTATGTTACTCGTGGATAATGTAGCGTTCGAATGACGAAAGAATTTTTAAAATCGGTCCAGTAGTTATTGATTAATAAATTGCAAACAAACATATAAAGTTTTCCTCTTTATAATATTAGTGTAGATTAGTATAGATTGATTAAGATATTTTTTCACTCGTGTCTTATAAAACAGATACACAGTAGTTTTGACATAGCTAATTCCATATTATAATCAATTAGCATTGTAACTATTCGATGGAAGCCTATTAACATGCTCCAGCTTAACCGTACCTAATAATATTAATTAATTATATCCAAATAAGCACTTAACATTAAACATAATGAATTCATCACATACGCAGTATTGAAGAGTATTCAATGACAGTTATAATGAAGATGGTGCATGCAAGCTCGCAAATTCATGTTTGTTCAGAGTATTATGATTGTGATCATGCACCCTCAATAGTTTGATTATGTAAGAATTTTTCAATGCAATTCCTATAGAAACAAATAGACGCAGTTTTCTTTTTCTAAAGTACTAGCTGTGCCTCAATTCATCCGAGTATTAATGATTAATTTCCGCTTTTTTTCAGGTTTTTACAATTGTCACACATTAAAAACCTCTTCTTCTAGTCTTGCCGGCAGGTCTTCCTGGAACATTTTGGAGTTCACAACCACGGCAGGAGCCTTATTTGGTGGAAGGAATTTGAACTGACCATTTGAATTTGATTGACCCGATTGTTGCAGTGGTTCAGCAATGGTCTATTACGCCGGAGGGTGTTCGAGCCCCATGAGCAGAAAAGTATGATGTGATGAACATTGTAATTTTCTACTGTCTGGGTGTTAATGTATCTATAGTATGTATGTATTTACAAAAAAAAAAGTATATTTAAGTATGTCTATCAGTTATCTAGTATCAATAGTACAAGCTTTGCTTAGTTTGGGACTAGATGGCGTTGTGTTAAATGTCCATGAATATTTATTTATTTATTTAATATTCACAATTCCGGGCCTAACCATATATAATAATATAATTTAGATTCAAATAAACCATATTATATTAATTATTGATGAAGCTTATTCATTTACACTACTCAGATTAATGTTTGTTCAGACAATTATCGTGCCAATGAACTTCAGATCTAGGTAATTTAGGTATACAATTGAGTTTGTGTAAGACATTCGTAGGAATTCCTAAAGAAACTGGTTCAGACTCGGATATATTGTCGCTTATGAAAATATTTAATTTTATTTATTTATTTCTATAGTTAAGTAATATAGAAATATGACTAATGTTTGATCACCACTGAATGCTCATATTTGAATTTTGTTAAAAAACTGATAGTGAAACGCTATGAAGCATAATTTTATGATGTTTATAAATCACTAGCTGACCCGCGCGGCTTCGCTCCCATAGCATAATGTTATCTATATCACTACATAGTATAAAACACAGTCGCTTTTTCTGTCATGTGTCATGTTGTATGTCCCTATGAACGCTCAAATCTTTAAAACTACGCAACGGATTTTGATGCGGTTTTTTTTAATAGATAGAGTAACTCATGAGGAAGGTTTTTATCAGCATTGCACCCGTGCGAAGCCGGGGCGGGTCGCTAGTAACCTATAAAATATAGTCTGTGTTACTCGTGGATAATGTAGCTTTCGGATGGTGAAAGAATTTTTAAAATCGGTCCAGAAGTTTCGAGCCTATTCATTACAAACAAACAAAGTTAGTATTGTAAAATTTACTCTCATTATGTCAACATGAAAAGTGTAAATAAATAAAGTTTTCCTCATTATAATATTAGTGTAGCTCCTCGTTTTTTGAGAAGACGGTAAAAGTGCGGCTCTATCAGTAGTAACAAAGTATAATTAATTATCTCAGTATATATAGATCAGCACAAAAATTACGAAATGACCTCGATCCTGACCTAATTATTTCTTACCTAATATTAATCAATCAGCGACATATAAGTGCTTTACGCGCTTTCTCGTTTGAGCCGAGGCAAAAGGCCAGTGTTGCCCTAGGAACTGCGACCCTTATCAACAATGTCAAGTTACTCCTATTCCGTAATACACATACCGTCATTTCGTGTTACTATTGTCTAAACTTGAACTCTGTTCAAACGAATTAAAGTTCAAATTACCGTAAGCTGTCTTTATGGGAAATTACTGGCATTGCAGTGCAAATATAAACTTTAAGTAAGAGGAGTAGAGAGCAAATTTAGTTGTGAGTTTTGGAAGGTTGGTGGACCCTTCGTAATTTACTATCGGCCTAACATTAACTCGGCATTACTATATTGTTTCGTTTTGTTATTTCAATCACACTTTCAATTCAGGTAAGGGTTCATAGTTTATTGAAAATTGGGTTATAAATTGGGTGCGTAGTGGAGGCAATTTATGAGTTCAGAGCCAATCGTATAGTGAATGGTTGTCTGTGCACGAAAAAGTGTAAGTTTAAGTTATCGAAACAATTGTCTGAGAAAATGCGCATTTAATAAAATGTAAAGATCATATAACCCTACTAAATTCGAAAGTTTGTGATGTATGTATGTTAATCTCGAAAAACCCACGGGATCAGCTGTTGTGCGGGTGAAACCGCGGGGCGCGGCTAGTTAAATTATATTTAGGGTTTTTAAACGTTGCGTTCATTAGTTTACTTTATTTTTTATGTAACAGCGAGCATGCGTTTCACCTGATGTTATGTGACTGACCGCAGCCCATAAACACCTAAAACAGCAAAGTGTGGATAGAAAAGATGAGATAGAAAGAGAATTAAAGATGGGAATACCATGGGAGGTCTATGGGCACCCGCGTACCGTATCAAACACAGTGCAATACTGCTTTACGTTGATCCTATGGGGAATGGGGGATAGTAGTCCTAGTACCCGTTCTAGTTATTGATCTGTTTATTTAATTTTGCATCATATAAATTATCATAAGGTACATGTTGGCGTTGCAAGATCAATAAACTCTACTTAGTGATCAAAATTTCTTAACACCAAAAAACATGATTAATTATTTTTACAAACAAAATTACGGCTAGTATCACCCTGTAGAAGATAGCTCACGCCTTCTGTAATATATGCTGTTAATTTTGATAACATTTCTGGCCTGTACCCCTTTACGAGCGAAAAGTTAATTGCGGAATTTTGTATGGCCAATGTTATTATGTTCCACTTGAGAAGTAAATTCATGCAAAACATATGAATCTAAAACTTCTGGGACGTTATCGTGTGATATTATTTTTGATCAAAGGATTTTTTATGTAACGGGCAAGCGGAGCATGCGGTTCACCTGATGTTAAATGACTGACCGCCCATGAACATCCACAAAAGCGACCTGTGGCAAATGCCTTGCCGGCTTGAAGAAAGGATAATGATGGAGGATCAATGATGAGAAATAGGGAGAGGTGAAGAGGAATAGGATGGTAATACAGGCCTGTGATAGTAAATATCGGAATATCGGATTTTTGCTTGTAAATGAAAACGTATTTATATTTAAGTATTTTATTTTTAGATAACGTTAATTAAAGCTTTAAATAACGTTTTCTTCCGAGAGCTTGGACCACTTTTGGAGGTGTTTGAGTCAATCTGAAAACTTGTATAATGCCTCTCCTATTATACCCCGACATGGAACTGCAGACCTGGTCGCTTGATGTCACTATGAAAATAATAATAATTATCCAAATTCAAAAGGTACTGAACGTATTTGAAATTTTATAAAAATAGGATATACGCAAAGCCGTCGACAAAAGCTAGTCGCAAATAAATTTTAATATCACCAAATAACTTCCAACATTAGCAAAATACCTGTACATTTTGACTCTAACCCGATTTGTCAACGTCACCGTTCATATTTTATCGAAAAGGGACAATAGTAACTACATTTTGATATCGGTACAGTTGAATTTGATCGATGAGCTGTTCCTGTTTCCTCCATAGAATGGACTTTTATAAATAGCGGTGTCTTTGTAATTTCTTAAAATCGCATTTTCATAGTTTTGTACAGATCCGTGGGAGTTGGGCCTTCTTCCGAGACGAAGTATGGTTAAGTTAAAACAAATCCCATACAAGTTTTGCATCATGAGTGAAGTACAAACGGTAAGTACTATAAATAAATACATATAAATATTCTTGGACATTTAGCACTACGCTACTTAGTCCCAAACTAAGCAAAGCTTGTCCTATAGAAGGTAGATAACTGATAGACATACTTAAACATACTTTTTTCCACCAGCGGTTGCGGGTTCGATTCCACTAGTAGAAAAGAATAATGTGATCATAATTTTTATTATAGGACATTACCATAGCCATTGCGTCAATTGTTGTCAATGTTTCTTAAATAGATTTTTGTAAAACCAAAGTAGTATCATTCCAAAGAAAAAAAATTCACAGATAACAGCAACGAATTACATAAAAATTGTACATTGCTAAAAAGACTTCGTTTAGAACCATAATATATCAATGAAGTAAAGAATCACACTAAAGCCGTGTTCACACACAAAAATTGAGCCGTGTTTACACACCCGGGTTATCGTAGTATTTATCACGGCGAGAATGGCCGAGTGACTTTGACGGATCGCCCGACTCCCGCTGAATAAGTTGGAGCTTTGTGACGAGTTTGACGCGCCTTTTTTGCTCACTTGTTGCGGTTTAGCGTGAATTAAAAATATACTGATACAAGAACTGCTAAATTGGTTTGTGAATCTAAATCCGAATTTTAAGGACCATTTTTTGCAGTTACTTTTTCCAACAACACGCCAAAATTACTGAGTGCGCCAGCGACATAGCTTTAAATAAATGAGGTATAATTACATAGTAGGAACTAATTTCAGGCATAACGCATAAATTATCCAACTCCATTTAAATCATAACGTTACACACTAATTTAGTATAATTTGCAACCGCTTTTAACATAATTGAATCAAGCCAATTAATCACTATATTAAACTATATACAGGTCTCAAAGTTCTAAAGTTGAAGCAATGAATCAATATGTTAACGTCTCCAGATCCAGACTAACATGATTTATGCGCCGTCAATTAGGACGGTCAGTAGAAAGTGGATTACTGGTGACACCCGAAGTCTGGGCGCTTAATTAGGCTTAACAGTGTTAAGACGAATCGGTGCCATGTGATGGGTTTGAATTTGAAAATGGAATTTACTGGATCTGATACTTCAAATTGACACGTGTGCCACATCTAGACTAGCTTAGTAGATAATGACTTCCTAAGTAAGAAGAAGAAGGTTAATGTGCCATGTGATGGGCTTGTTTTTGAAAATGGAATGTTGGATCGATGGTACGATTTACATCTATGATCAGCAAATCACACACGAAGTTTTGTCGCTTGATTAGGCTTAACAGTGTTAAGACGAATCGGTGCCATGTGATGGATTTGAATTTGAAAATGGAATTTACTGAATCTGATACTTCAAATTTGATACGTGCACCACATCTAGGTTAGCTTAGTAGATAATGACTTCCTAAGTAAGAAGGAGAAGGTTAATGTGCCATGTGATGGGTTTGAACTTGAAAATGGAATGTTGGATCGATGATACGATTTACATCTATAATCAGCAAATCACAAACGAAGTCTGGGCGCTTAATTAGGCTTAACAGTGTTAAGACGAATCGGTGCCATGTGATGGGTTTGAATTTGAAAATGGAATTTACTGGATCTGATACTTCAAATTGACACGTGTGCTGCATCTAGACTAGCCCAATAGATACTGAATCCCGAAGTAAGGAGGAGAAGGTTAATAAGGCTTAACAGTGTTAAGACGAATCGGTGCCATGTGATGGGTTTGAATTTGAAAATGGAATTTACTGGATCTGATACTTCAAATTGACACGTGTGCTGCATCTAGACTAGCCGAATAGATACTGAATCCCGAAGTAAGGAGGAGAAGGTTAATAAGGCTTAACAGTGTTAAGACGAATCGGTGCCATGTGATGGGTTTGAATTTGAAAATGGAATTTACTGGATCTGATACTTCAAATTGACACGTGTGCTGCATCTAGACTAGTCTAATAGATACTGAATCCCGAAGTAAGGAGGAGAAGGTTAATAAGGCTTAACAGTGTTAAGACGAATCGGTGCCATGTGATGGGTTTGAATTTGAAAATGGAATTTACTGGATCTGATACTTCAAATTGACACGTGTGCTGCATCTAGACTAGCCTAATAGATACTGAATCCCGAAGTAAGGAAGAGAAGGTTAATAAGGCTTAACAGTGTTAAGACGAATCGGTGCTATATGATGTGTTTGAACTTGATGATCCTAGTGATTTGGTTGTGGTTTCACCAAGAATGATCCACCCAATAGACTAGAGTTAAGACATTTCACCGGTCTATACATAATTCAGGAACTAAACAGTACAATTTTAATGAGATCAGTATAGTAAAAAATCATCATCGAATTATTATAATTGATGATTATTATACATAATAAAACACTCTTCTTGTATGTTATAGCAGGCACGCGGAGCATGCGGCCCATGAACATCTACAACAACATGGGAAATTGGGAGAGGAAAAGAACAGAGCGGCAGTAGAATGGGATAGAAATACAGGCCTCTGAACCATCGCACACCTCAAGAAACTCGTAGCAAGCGTATATCGAATAATTTGATAACAAACAGCATCCTCATAATATGTTTTTGCATTAAATATTTTGGTTTAACAAAAGCTTATTAACGCCCTCCTCAACAGTCTTATTTATTTTGGAAACATATTATTTCATCTCTCAAATATCTCCGCAAATGCAAACAAAAGACCGAAGTGAGTCCTGGTTTTCAGATCCGTCTTACTGAAGTGATATTATTACCGCTACAAGAAGTCGGGTGCAAGTCGCATGCGTTTCGTCGCTCAAGAAATCAATGGAGGTTAAGAAGGAATTCAGTAGGTAGAGGAAATTTGAAGTAAAGTTCTTTAGTGAAGTATATATTAAATTCTAACTTAAGAATACTTAAGTATCTTAATATTTGTTTGTTTTCTTTACCCTGTCTACTTCTATACTATAACTAGCTGTACCCCGTGGATTCCCGTGAAATTTGATCAAAATACCTTCTTAGACCTGCATGCCAAATTTCAGCCCGATTCGTCCAGCGGTTTGCCCTGTGTGTTGATAGAAAAAACCGCATTTTGTCATTGCTGTCTCTTTAAATTTTTTATCATAAAATACGGTGTGTTTCTATTACATACATTAATTAATTCATCTCTAGTTGGCTAGTCTTTGTTGACATTAACCGTCATGACCGTATAGAAAGTACTTTTCATACGTAGAAGATTCTAGAAAAGCTTAAAAGAGTTTAAAGTCTTATAGTGGGAGAAAATAAATTTCCGATTCACAAAAAATCTGTCGTGCAGTACTCGAGGACACGATCGCAAACAAAACATTTGTTTTAAGAAGTTTAACGCTTTCCGTGTAAACTTACACTTGGCGAATCGTAGCCTAACGTAGGATATTCAAAAAGCACCCTATTTTCATGTATTAAAGTTCACTTTTGGTTGTGATTAAATAACAATATAAGTCAAATTGTATTTGCTATTGTACGAGTGCATAAAATGCACAGAGTAGTTCTTCACATATCTGTATTTCATATTATTATTTACCATTTCAAAGTTATTTCATTTATATTTTCTTACCTTCGTAAATTCGGGGAATTCATCATTTAATTCGAGAAACCTTTCGGAATCCTGAAACGTTATCTTTTAAGGAAAGAGTAAGTTAAAATATTTTACGTTTATTAAGAACTCCTTCGTCGTAAATTATAAAAATTATTGTTAACTTTGATTAAGCATTATATTATGATCTCGTTAGAGAGAAATTGATGGGGGAGCAAAATAAAAAGATAAATTTTTCTTATCGTAACTCGATTGACTTTATTAAGCGGCTCGTTACTGGGCGATATTTTTAACATTTATAAATACCGCGGCGGCTTCCAATCGACTCGGGTTTTAGGCTACATTTAACTATAATCATAATTTACGTTTACGTTTTTTAAAATTTTCATACTTACTGAAATTTTCCATTAAAACTCAATAGTGATATTCATGCACTTTAATAGAAAATATAAAAAATAAGTGATTTTCAAGAATTTTGAGTTTACCACCCACACGTTTATATAGAGTTAAATAATAATCGATTTAACTTTTGTCTTATATTGTGTTTCAATGTTGTAATTACTCTTTACTACTCATTATTTATATTCATCTATATACGTTAGAATTAGTGGTTTTAATATTACAGGTATAATCAACAGGCATACCTAGCGTGTATAATATCTACAACATTGACTTTCTAGTCTTAACGAATTGTAAAGATTTTCACTACCATACCTATTCAAAATATAGTTCACTAGAAAAATAAACACACAAAACTAAAAAATTAAAAAAAAATAAAGTCTCTGTACGCTACCTACTCTACGTCATATAACCGAAACAAAAGTGTTAACAGTTAACAAACGAAGCATGTTTGTGACTGTGGTTCTCGCATTAATAGTGTTAAGGCTTGCTTTATCTCAGTACTCCAACTATGGTATAGTATTTCAATTTATAATGAACAAATTATTTACTGAATTTTACTTTTCCTTTAGAATAAAGAGCGAGTTTCTCAGAAGATCATCTTCATTCATTTTGCACAGCTAAATTCTGAAAAAGAAATAATATGCAATTCTACAACATGTGATATGTTGTAGAATTGCATACAGTGTTACATACAGTGCATACAGTGTTGCATACAGTGTGCATGCAGTGTTAAAATCATACATTGGGTGCACTATTTTTGATGTTTGAAAAATAGTCTCAGGGCTGTGACAAGTTCTGTATATATTAGGAAGTAAAAGTTATGACTTTTGAAAGAGAGTGTGTGTGTTCATGCTTAGCATTACACGAAATAATGTTTTGTGTAATAATCTATCCCTTTTCGTCTCTATCATTATCATTAACTAAAATGTTATTTACTACAACAATTATCATAAGCCTG